>JAJGQC010000572.1:0-59358 GCA_021014325.1 Plazaster borealis
TTCTCTAAATATTTTTGTTTGCTCGTTTTTGTTCTCTCTTAAAGGTTAGACAATGATTATTTTCACACGCCCGGCACAATAGGAGGCCATTGTTCTTTGGATAAAGATCTGTTGATGCAACATTCTACCAGATTTTCTGAGTTGCAGTCATGGTGAGTATAACAGGCCTGATATTTCACGGAGGTAGTGGAGGCAATTGCCTCCGTTGCCCCTGGTCATTGCCTTGGTGCCCCTTGAAATGATCCAATAGAAATTTGCATTCAGCAGCCACTGCCAGACACACCGGGGCAAACCCCTTCTCTTAGGGATAAGTGTAACATTACACATCGCATGGGACCAATGGCTTGATGTCCCATCCGAAGAACGAAGCAATAATGGTGTCTTGCTTAAGGACACAAGTGTCAAGACCGGGACTCGAACCCACACTCTGCTGATCAGACACACCAGAGCTTGAGTCCAGTGTGCTTGACACCTCGGCCACGACATGCCAAAATACTTCAATAATTAACGGCAGCTTAATTTACCTTGTTAACGGTTTCTTCATCAGGTATGGTGAGTTGAAGGAGTTTACTCCGATGGCTTCTGATCCGTTTGTGACTCCAAGCTGTGATGTCATCATCGAAGGCCGGGCATACCTGATGAAGTTAGACGCCGGTGAGATATGCTCGCTAATAGAGAGTACAACATTGTATTGAGATAGTTAACCCTCCTACTGTTTGACCATTCAATATCATCTGACCAATCAGTATCATCCTTTGTGGTTTTGAATGACAGATAATCTATGACTGCCTGCAATATAGGTTTATGCGGTGAATGCGTCTATACAGTGCAAAGTCAACCCTCCTACTGTCTGACCATTCAATATCATCCACTGTGGTCTTGAATGATGGATAAACTATGCAAGCCCACAATATGATATCACGTGGTAAATGCATCTACACAGTACACAGTCAACCCTCCTACTGTCTGAACATTCAATATCATCCACTGTGGTTTTGAATGATAGATAAACTATGCCAGCCCACAATATGATATCACGTGGTGAATGCATCTACACAGTACACAGTCAACCCTCCTACTGTCTGAACATTCAATATCATCCACTGTGGTTTTTGAATGATAGATAATTATGCCAGCCCACAATATGATATCATGTGGTGAATGCATCTAGTGCACAGTTAGTTCTGTACACAGTTGTGCCACAATACAAAACCCGCGCAGTTGAATGGTTTCAAATGGTTGGTCAACTTACTGGAAAATGCCACCAAGTTACTTGAAGTCTTTTATGAGTTTGACGTTCACACCACAAGCTAATTAATTTGAAAAAAATGTCTTTTAAATCAAGGTATCAACATGTTCCACCATTTCTGTGATTTCGTCAACTTGTACATCACTCAGCACTTGTTGAACGACTTTTCGCTGAATGTGACGATAGTCATGTGGGACATGGTAAGTATAGAAGGATTTAACTAAGAGAGGTTTGCGGTAACACCATGTGAATATCTCTTTTGAGTAGTGTTGGTTCTGAAAAGAACCGGTGGTTAACGACTCAACGTTTCGATCAGTATGCTCTGATCGTCTTCAGGTTTGTTACCGCAAACCTTTCTTAGTTATACCTCCACCATGCAAAGTTTCAAATCCTAAGGAAGGATTTGTTGTCTTCGTTTCCTTTGCAAATGAGGATTCTAGACTTATCTTAAAGGAAGGGTCATAGATTGGTTTTTGTCAACGTAATGCTGATTTATAGGCAAAATTACTAAGAAAGATACAATAAAAGTCACATGTGAAAGTTTCAGCTGAATACAGTGTCTACTTGTTGAGAAAACAGCCACAATCTGTCACGGTAGTTTCACAAGAACGATGAATCCATCCAAGTTTAACGAGATGAGAGCGGGTACCAACCGCATCTCTGGCTGCAGCAATCGCGAACTGATACCAACCCTCAGAAATCTGAGAAATGATTCATGCTCGAGTCGTTTCTCAGATTCAAATGTTTTGGGGTTAAAAGTTATCGAAACCATAAATTACTTCAAAGAGAATCCTTTCGCAAAATAGTTTATACCATCAACAGCTGCAGTGCTTCTCACCAAGTCAGTTTTCATGGTCATTAATTTCTGGAGTATTTACCGATCAATTACCCTACCTTTAAAGGGATTGTATACGTTTGGTAATTTGAACCCACTGTTTGTTTCAATCCTGTATAGTTGTAGATATACCGTAAAACTAACCTGTGAAAATTTCATTTCAAAAGGTGGTAGCGTCTTAGAGATATTGCCAAAAATCTGGAGCGTTTATTTCTACGCAGGAAGAATAATCTGCAATTGGAATACACAATCTGAGATTCAAATTTGTTGGGTATAAAAAGTGATATCTTTTTCCATAACCACAGTACTTTGAAGTGAAAAGTTTTTCAAAATCCATTATACTATCCAAAGCTGTTGTACTTCTTACCAAGTAAGTTTTTATTGCCATTAATTTTCAGAGTCATTACCAAGCGTATACAGACCCTTTAAACATGAACATTGGTCACTATTCCATTTCTCAACTTCTCTTTTCTTGCAGAGCAATATGAGGTACCTGGATTTATTTCAAGAGACCTGGGCAGCCTTCTCAAATCGACCCCTGTCCAGATTGAACGAGTGGTCTGGCAAAAAAGTAAGATTATTTCATTCATGGTCCTTATCAAAATCAAACAACCACCATTACAGGAAAAACAAAAAGCCAAGATGCCATGTGGTTACACAAGGTTCACACAAGGTGTATTAGGAGCCACGTCTCTCTCCTGCAGGAGGCACATGTTACAATTTTCAATGTTTTTCCTGGTTTCATTTCCCAGAGCGAGTTGAACTTCTTTGATATCCCAGACTGGACTTTTCCACATATCTAAGAAGTGGGGGTCAGTCACCAAAGATTGTGGTTTTACAGGCTAGGAAAAACCCCCACAACCATACCCAACTGTACACAATCTGCTACATGTCTTAAACCCATCTTAGCATCAGGGTCAACACAGCCCACACACATCCAACCCTCTGATAAAGTGGAACCATTCCAGCCATCTGTTTATTTTATCAGACGGTGCCGTTGATGTCTGGCAGGTTCTCTGAGCAGCTCTGTTGTTTTTCAGCAACCCCCCCCTCCTCGACCCCACCATCAATTAAAGGTCACTGTAACCAGAGAACACGTACACTGTTGGTGTTTCTCCTGAAAACGAGCTGAGTATCAAAACGTCAAGACCACACCGACTCTTCTCAGCGCCAACACGCCTACAAAAAGGGACATTACACATGGTTGTACCCGCAAGTTTACTAGTAACAGTTACTTCTTATTGGTGTGAGTTTCGATGGAGGGCACCCAGTAAAGGGTTAAAGTTTGCAGACCTCCTTGATATAATTATTTCGTACCTGTTGTAGGTGTGTTTCCGTGAAGCGGTGTTTACTCTCCCGCCAAGAATGATCCGTGGACTCTTCTACAACATGCCCCTGACGCCAAACACACACGGCAGCAGCCTGATGAGGTCGTTTTCGCAACAAGTCGTTCACCGACTGGGTGTCAAACAGAAAGGCCCACTGGTGAGTCAACCATAGTGTGGTCCAGGGGTCGTTGAGGGATTCAAGGGCTTGGGAGAGAGGTTGTTTGGGAGGTAGTGCAAAGGAAGATTAAGGTGCAAGGACAGAAATGGGGTGGAGGTTGATGGGAGGTTCAATACAGATGGGGCCCAATTTCATAGAGCTGCTTAAGCAGTAAACATTGCTTAAAAAATGTCTGCTAAGCAAAAATGAGCAGGATACCAGTCACGGATTGTACATGTGACAACGTATTTTGGCTGGTAACCGTATTCTAGTAAGCATAATGCAGTTGTGCTTAGCTACTTTTTGTGCTTAAGCAGCTCTATTAAATTGGGCCCAGCTCACAAATGAATTAGCGCCCACTGTTAAAATATAATACATCCAGTATTAAACCACAACGGAAACTGACTGGGTAAATTTTAATTAATTTTGAGTTGAACAAAGACAAATTTACTGGAGTGGGATTTGAACCTGCGACCTCCGAATTAACGCGCCGGCTATCTACCAACTTGTTGGAGGTCTCCCAATTTTGTCAAAATCTTTGTTCAGGGGTTGATAGTCAGAAGCCATTCAACCTGTAACTACCGTGTAGCCAGGGATCACACCAAGTTTACGATACAACCTGGGAAGCGGCAGGAAAGGGATGACCTGCTCCAGTCAATTTTTCTTTTTTCAACTCAAAATTATAAAACAAATCTGTTTTACTGCTTGATCTGCTTGCATTTCAACCACAATAACATAAATGAACCCTCTTGCGTAGTTTATAGAAACAGCTTCACAAATTTTGGAGGATTAAAAAAAAGACAAGGAAGAATCTTTGTGGGTAGTTTCGTCTCGCTCAACTTGGGTTTTGTTTTCCTTCCTTTTTGTTACAGAAAACAGGAAGAGTGAGAATTACAATCTTGGACCGGAAATCAAAACACAGGAACATCATTAACCAAGACGAGGTGAGGAATGAAACTAGTTTCAAAACTATGGCCAGTTCTAAATCAAGCGACTAGGGGCTTCATTTTCTGAAACATGTGTGTGCCTTGTGGTGTGTCCAAACGTGGTCTTTATTTTAGCTTCAGTCGCCCTATACAAACAAAAGTTTCTTGCACTGTCTTCATCATGGTGTGGGGTGGCCGAGCGGTTAAGAGCATCGGACTCAAGCTCTGGTGTTTCTGATCAGCAGAGTGTGGGTTCGAGTCCTGGTCAGGACACTTGTGTCCTTGAGCAAGATACTTTCCCATAATTGCTTTGTCCTTTGGATGGGACATTAAGCCGTAGGTCCCATGTACTAGGATTTGTAGTGCTCGTAAAAGAACCCAGAACACTTATTGTGGAAGAGTAGGGGTTAACCCTGGTGTTTCTGGTTCACATAGCAAGCACCCTTGTTTACAGGTTTCCTCAGGCTTGCGGGCTACAATGATTAAGTTCACTTATGAGGCATCCTAGGTTTCATTACCAGAAATATATCATAAATAATTCTGTGTTCATTTTTATTTGTAGCTGGTACACGCTTTGAAAGAAGATCCCCATTATGATGTTCAAGTTGTGGAGTACAAGTGAGTTTCTTAGATTGAATTACATCTAAACAGCAATTCGTTGTGTCAGTGCAAAAAGCGTTGTATCTCCTAAATTAGCATTTATGTTATACGCGAGTTTGAAAGTGTCAAAAGGTCAGATCTTGCTTGAAATAACCCAAATGTACACACAGAACAAATTGGCGCCGAGATACAACATTATTGCAAGGGGCATTTTCATGCAAGATAAGACGTTGTTGCAACATCCAGATACAATGTTTTTTTGGACTGACGCAACAAGTAAACTAGTAAACTGATAATGCTTTAGGTGGGATCAGGCATACCACCATAATCAGAGTCCAACAGTTTGGGTGTTGAGTTACTGTATGGTGTCGGACTGAGGACTGCACTAGTAAACTGATCATGCTTTACATGGGATCAGGCATACCACCATAATCAGAGTCCAACAGTTTGGGTGTTGAGTAACTGAATGGTGTTGGACTGAGGACTACACTAGTAAACTGATCATGCTTTGCATTGGATCAGGCATACCACCATAATCAGAGTCCAACAGTTTGGGTGTTGAGTTACTGTATAGTGTTGGACAGTGGACTGCACTAGTAAACTGATCATGCTTTACATGGGATCAGGTATTCCACCATAGTCAGAGTCCAACAGTATGAGTGTTGAATTACTGCATGGCGTTGGATTTTGTTTGAGTGAAGAAGGATCTGCTAGGAAGTCACTCTAGGGAGTCGGGGTTAATTAATAATAATGACTGTGTTTGTTTTTATCTTTCTCCAGCCATTTATTGACCTTCGTTCAACAGATGGAGGTAGGTGTAATTAAGGTCGGAGATACAGATGTTGTGGGTGTGTTATGTAGCCAGTGGCGTAGCCAGGGGGCAAGAGGGGGCAAAGTTAATTGGGGGGGGGGGGTTTTTTGATGTGTGTAATCATTCATTCGTGTATTTTTCCGATCTCAATGGGGGGGGTAATCTGAGGGGAAGGGGGGCCTCCTCCGTGGTTAAACCACTGAACGTAGCATATTTCAAACAAGGGATTATTTTAAAACTGAATGCCCTGAGTACATCTCTCAGTCAAAGACTGAAACTCAGCGAGTTTGCTTTTTTGCAGGGATGAGAAATTTCAGACTCTTCTCTGAATTCAGACTTTTTTAATGTCAACTTGGTGAAGAAAAAGCAGATTTTCTTCAGATATAAAGAAATCCTGCTCTTTGATCTACTTCTGTAGTGCTGAGGACACCGTTCCGAGATGCTTCTTGTATCTATAACTCCAGGGGTTACCAAAAGGTTGAAATGCCATCATTTCAACGTACCTCCTAAAATTTGGACCCTAGTTTCAGATATTTTGGTCCGCCATGACTCTCACCACTGACTGTTGAGCTTGTGGCGCCATTTGCAAGAGGGTCTAAAGCTTAGCTGATGATCAGTCAATTTAAATCTTAGTTTTTTCAATTGAGAAGCTTGCCTTGTTTGAAGTTTATCTTGGGAACTAAGTCCATCTGAAATGCCGTCATTTTGTTGGAACTGATGTGTTGATATTTTCTCTCAGACCTTGCAAAAATTAGAAAAGCAGAGAACAAGTTTGTTAAAGGAACGTTACAGAACTAGTAATTAAAATTTTCTTTAAGATCACAGATTTACATAAAACTTACACGGTCTAATGATGATGATAGTAGAAAACATCCCTAGAAATATTTCTGTCTGAAATGCCATATTTGATGAGAAAAAAATAAAACTAATTTCCGATTGGAGTTTATCGCTCATGAGCGTTTTATTCGTGCATTGTATAACACATGCAAATGTGTAATCGGTTTTTCACTATTTTCTCGTGACCCAGATGGCTGATCGATCTCAAACTTCTACAGGTTTGTCAGTTT
The DNA here is from genome assembly GCA_021014325.1 of Plazaster borealis. Classification (NCBI taxonomy): domain Eukaryota; kingdom Metazoa; phylum Echinodermata; class Asteroidea; order Forcipulatida; family Labidiasteridae; genus Plazaster; species Plazaster borealis. The sequence continues at coordinate 6,974 of JAJGQC010000572.1, forward strand.
ATGTATATGGTGGATTATATAAAGTGCTTACACTGTTTTGTTAGCAAAAACCAATTCTGTAATGTTCCTTTAAGCTTAGTTGTATAAGCTGGGTTTGTTTTTCCCATTAAACTTAGTTGTTTATAGAGGGAAGAGTGAAATCATTATCCGTGTGCAAGCAAGTCATGTTTTGAGACCATAGTGTTACCACGAAAAACATTTTGATGGTATTTGTTAAATACATCATAGAGAGGTTTTTTTTAAGGACAAGCAAAGAAAAATGTATAGGAGCTGAACGCACTCAAGATGTTCAAAAAGCTTATAATTTTTTTAAAGTTTAAACGGTTCTCTCTGTGTCGGGTGAGAAACAAGTATTACAAGACAAGCTTCAAGAAAACTTATGAGGTGTTATGTATAGGGTTTTTTATGGAAGGGGGAGTTGGGTTTTGGAAGAGGTAGGAAAGAAGGGAAATGGTATATTGGAAGTATTTTTGTATGTTTTTTTAAGGAGGGTGAAAGAAATGGGAGGGGGGGCAGTTCAATGCATTGTACAATCGTTGAAGCGTGGCTGCATGGTGGGAAATAAAACCAATGTATAATACGGGCATCTCAAAGGGCTTGATATGTTTAAAACAAAGTTATGCTAAGCTTTTTGCATAATGACACCCATTTGTATAATACCTTGCAATCTGCTGCCAACCGTGTGGCGTGTTGTGGCCAAACGGTCTAGTTCACCAAACCCAAGCTTTGGTATTGTCAGCAGCAGCAGAGCGTGGGTTCGTATCCTGGTCATGACACCTGTGCCCTTGAGCAAGGCACTTAACCATAATTGCTTCTTAAAAAGTTGGGAAGGTAGTGCATTCTTCTCTACCAGCCAGGCTCCTATAGTTGATGATACCCATGCCTACATCCTTACGGACTGTGAAGGGGGTAACCCTGTTTCAGCCCCAGGAGTAGGTGGCAACGTGCCCCTGGTGACAGTTGATTTGGTCGACAGCCTTAATCAGTTAAGTGTAGCCCTCACCTTGAAGTGGCCATCTGGCCTTGTGATGTTAGGCAATATCTCATAAACAAATAATTTAAAAAACATGCCAAGAATAACGGTGGCAAACCCCTTCTCTTACTGATAAGTGTAACTGAGGTTGTTTGCATGCCTTACTCAACAAACGGGACCTACGGCTTTACGTCCCATCTGAAGGAAGAAGCAATAATGGTTAAAGGGTCTCTATACTTCTGGTAAAACACAAAACAGAAAAGCTCACAGATTTACATTAAACTATGGTTTAAAGATTATGATGATAGAAAGCTTCCCTTGAAATATTATTGGCTGTGGTGCTGTATTTTTATAAGAAATGAGTAAAACAATTAGTTTTGATCTCATGAGTCGAAAACTCGATGTTTGAAAACAGTGAAAACACTTAAGGTTTTCCCCACTTTTTTCTGCTGATTGAAATGACCGATTGAGCTTAAACTTTCACAGGTTTGTTGTTTCATGTTTATGTTGGGATACACCAAGTGAGGATACTGGTCTTTAAAATTTACCAAAAGTATAAACTCCCTTTAAGTGTCTTGCTTAAGGACACAAATGTCACGACCAGGACTCGAACCCACACTCTGCTGACCAGAAACACCTGAGCTTGAGTCTAGTGTGCTAGACCCTTTTGACCACAGCACAACACATATCTCAATTTTTGTAAAATAATTTGATGTCTATTGTTTTGTTTTTATTGTTGTCTGCTACATGTGTTTTTGTTTTTTTACAGATCACTCATAACAGCGATATTTTTATCGGAATGCACGGTGCAGGTTTAACTCATCTACTCTTCTTGCCTGACTGGGCCACAATCTTTGAAATGTAAGTCTTAGTTCTTCAACCCTCAAATGCAAGACTTGAAGAAAGAAAATCGCTAATTGCTTTTATATACTTTGATGTAAAGATGTGACTAGTAACCAAAACTTGTTTCCTATGGCCAAGGTGCAGTTTCAGATGTACATTTTGAAGGTTGTAAACTTAGCTGCTTTTTTTTTGTCAACTTGAATTTTCATAATTTAATGCACAGATGTAGCTTGTGGTAAACACAAATTTTTATTCCTGTGGCTAATTTTGTAGTATTTGAGATCTATTTCTCTGCCAAAAGTAGTAAAACTCCTCTCCTTGTGTTTTTTTGTTTTTGTTTTTCTTCCTTGAAAAGGTTTGACTGGTGGCCCAAGCCTTTTCCCTAGTTGTAAAATTTGTTATCTCCGTGGCCCAATTTCAAAAAGCATGTAAGCACAAAAACTTGCTAAGCACAGAAAACCCTTGCTTAAAAAAAAATAGGTTAACAGCCAAAATACCATACAATTACCATTGCCGTGACTGGTACCCCACTCATTTCTTGCTTAGCAAAGAAATTTCTGAACAGAATTTTCTGCTAAACAGCTTTATGAAACTGGGCCCGGCCCAGATGTTCTAAAGGTCGTGAGACTCCGCTGTGTTTATTTATTTTGTTTTCTGCTTGATTGAGCAGATGTAACTGTGAGGACACGCACTGTTATGAGGACCTCGCTAACCTCCGAGGGGTCCACTACATGACCTGGCAAAACAACGACCTCGTGAAGAAGCATAATGAAGTAAGTGCTCAAGGAGCTTGACCTAAATATTAAAGGGGGGGCTCTAAGATCAAACTCAGTGTTATTCTTGAGCTAGGGTAAGGTGAACATAATTGCATTAATGTGGGTTCAGTGATTTGGGGTTAAATTCAATTTCGGCCCTTGGGGGAAAAAAGTGAGGTGGGAATTGGGAGGAGGGGGAGGACAGAGAAAGTAACTGGGGGTATTTTCCCCCTCCTTGCGCCCCCCCCCCCAGGGCCAATGCTGTTCTTAACCTTGAGGTTTGCAGTAACACCATTTACATGAAATATCTCTCAATGAGTTGTGGACACCAAAAGATGGAAATTCAATTATTTCAACCTCCTAAAATTTGGACCCTAATTTCAGACATTTTGGTCCTCCATGACTCTCACCACTGACTGTTGAGCTTGTGGCGCCATTTGCAAGAGGGTCTAAAGCTTAGCTGATAATCAGTAAATTGAAATCTTAGTTTTTTCAATTGAGAAGCTTACCTTGTTTGAAGTTCATCTTGGGAACTAAGTCCATCTGAAATTCCGTCTATTTGTAGGAATTGATGTGTTGATACTTTCTCTCAGACCTTGCAAAAATGAGAAAAGCAGAGAACAAGTTTTATAAGATGGGTTTGTAATTCCAGGAGCATTTAGTTCAATAAAATTCAACCATCTTGTGACCTTTTTTGTGTGCAAAAACATAATCAGTTCTTATAATGCGCGTTATCTACAGGCATCTCAAAGTAAATTAAGAAGTCACTCCGCGGCAGTGAAGTTAATAACAACAAGTCCCCTCGATCTACTAAGCAGAAGTAGTAGTCCCGGCCAATTTCCTACCTCCCCCAGGTAGTATTTTATAAGCAGGACAGTTCTTTTTAGAGCGAAGTAGTCTCCCAAATTCCAAAATCTACTCTGCGGCAGTAGAACAGATAGCAAGACATGTTCTTAGAGAACAAAATTTACACAGCTAAGTAGATATATACACATGGTGTTACCGCAAACTGAACATACATCTCAAAGCGCTTATCAAGTTTAACTCTTTTTAGGGCCAAAGTCGTACATGTACTAACTTTTTTTATTTACTCAAAAAGTGTCATCAATCGTATATGTACGACCCATAATATACATGTTATCACCAGAGGGCATTATCATTCGAGAAATATTATTGACTTTGGGGTGTACCAAGGCAACACAAATCAGCAGGATGCATTTTGTTTGGTGAGAAAACTTATTCTTAATACAGAATTAAAAAAAAAACCTCAAAAAGCTGGGCATTTTAGGTTCAAAACGCAAAGAAAAAGCGGGCACTGAAAGAGTTAAGACAGATACGCTTGGTTTTTGAATTTGTGTCGTTTTGAATTCGTGGTAGTTCTAAGAAGTGTCTTCGGGGTGAACTTGATGTTTCGAGCAGTATGCTCTGTCTTCAATACTCGGTTTACTTCTTCATTTCTTTATAGATACTACACCCGAGCCTTCGCACGTACCATGCCAAATTCTGCGACTACTCCTTCGACAAGGGAGAATTCATCCGGCTTGTGAAAGAGGCTCAGCATCACGTGGAAAGTCATCCACAGTTTTGGAAAGACGTCATTGCCAAACGAGACGAGCTTTGATGATCGTCTGCACTAGGATTGTAAAAATGTTGTTGTTGTATTCGGGTTTTTGTTTGTCCTTTTGAAACGTTTTGCCGTCACAGAATTTGTTTATAATGGGGGTTTTTTGTTTTTGTTATATTTTGTTTTGTCTTTAAAATGTGTTATCGGCCATTTTTTAGGTGCGTAGTGGGAAAAGAGTGATATTAATGCTCTATAAAAGGGAAAAAAGGGTTAATTAATATTTATATTATTAATATTAATAAACATATTTGAGATAGAGCTTTATCTACATGCCTCTACCTGCTTCTTGTTTTTACGACAGGCATGCAGAGTGATGTTTGAATTAGCAGACAGGGTATTTTTGGTAGTATGTGGCCTCAATCCTCCCATATCATCTTCTCTTATGTCACTCCACACCAAAATTGTTTGGACTTGGATCAGATTGAAATGCCTGACCCAGTGATGAGCACTTGTTGTTTGGGTCTACTGCAGGCCAGGAGTTACACAGAGGCCATTGCCTCTGTTGCCCCTGGTCTTGGCCTTGGTGCCCCATCAAAGGTTTCCAATGGAAAATGAAAATGACCTTGCCCTGTCAAAGATGAAATTTCAGGCCTGCTACTGGCCCAGTCCTTTTGAACACTTCACTTTGGTGATTGGATAATGAAGGATTTGGGACTGTAATTGGGACTGTAATTGGGACTGTAACTGGGACTGTAACTGAGTCTGTAATTGGGACTGTAATTGGGACTGTAATTGGGACTGTAGTTGGTACTGTAATTGGGACTGTAGTAGACCTATTTATAAAGCACCATGTAACGTTTTCAAGGTGGTGTGGCAAATTCTGCTGCCGACCATGCCAGATTCACCGGGACAAACCCCTTCTCTTAACGATAATTGATTAAAACGATTAACTGGGTTGTTTAACATGCATTACACAACACACAAGACCTATGGCTTTATGTCCCATCCAAAGGACCAAGCTTTTATACTTAAAGATGAACAAATTCTTCCTTAGAATGTAAAGACCCATAAGTTGTTGAAATTCAATAACGTCATGCTTCAAATTTTGCTCTGAAAAAGTCACGAATGAACCAAAACATCCCCGTACAAAAATTTACAGACCCATTTTTCTCCTGAATGATGTCATAGGATGTTTTGAATGTTGACAAATTTTGCACTAGAAGTGCATTGAATAGAATGGCAACTACACCACTTTAACATAAGGTTAGAGACTTGTAATTTTTCCCCCACTTACATGAGGACTCTATCTATTGGAAAATGAGTGCATCACAAAACTGAATTTGACGTTATAGCTCATCTTTAAGTGTTTTGCTCAAGGACACAAATGTCAAGACCGGGATTCGAACCCACACTCTGACAACACCAGAACTTGAGTCCGGCGCACTAGACCGCTCGGTCAAGACACGAAAAATTGTTTGCAGACTCCAGTAAAGGTTTTATTATCAAAACAATGTGCAATTAGCATGAAATGTTGTCAAGAGTTTTGTTATCAAATTTGTTTGGATTTGAACCAACGTATATTTTTCTGTAATATTGTTTGCCAAAAGTTTTGCAATTTATGTTATTGGCCATGACTTGTCTTTTCTTTTCTTAGGTCTGTCTTAAAACTCTACTTGCCTTACCATGTTATTTCGTTCAGATGTTTTAGGAGTTTTTGTTGTACATATGTTTTCATTGGTAATGGGTTACACATTGTGAAAGTACTTAATAGTGTGAACTTTCGAGTGATTTAACTATGTGGGTTGAGAGGACCAGTTTTGTATCTTATTTTTTTTGTAATAAATTACATTTGCAGGTTTCTTTTGACTTATTGATCTGTGTATTTGATTCCTAATTCTTCCCAGTGGATGCACTAACTTATAAAGTATTATAAAGCTCTACATTGGAAATAACTAATTAATTCAGCTGTTTAAAGCTTCTGTATACGTTTGGTAATGACTCTGAAAAATATTGGCAATAAAATATTACTCGGTAAGAAGTACAGCAGCTTTGGAAAGTATGATGCATTTTGAGAAACTTTTCACTTCGAAGTTATGGAAAAATGTGTCACTTTTTATCCCCAAAAATTTGAATCTGAGAAGCGTTACTGACAGTAACTTTTTTTATCAGATTGTGTATTCCAATTGCAGATTATTCTTCCCGCGTGGACATAACTGCTCCAGATTTTCGGCAATATCTCAAAAACTCTACCACCTTTTGAAATGAAATTTTCACAGGTTAGTTTCATGGTATATATCTACAACTATATAGGATTGAAACAAACAGTGGGTTCCAATTACCAAACGTATTCAATCCCTTTAACTAAGTATTTTCTCAAAGTTTTATTTTGTGGATTCTAACTATTTCTTTTTTGACACAGTGTGTGAAAGGGCGTTTTACCTTAACTTGAAAATGAAATGAAAATGATTAAATAAATAAGTAAATAAATAAATCAACAAATAACAGGCATGATATTTGTCCTAATTTAATCTAATTTCCGATTGTTTACTCTCAAGAAAAATCAACAAAATCTTTATTTAATAGCCAGAAAGGTCTATAAAAGCCTATACCATGTGTACGTGTAGGTCAACCCTTGTAGATAACATTTTTCAATTTGTTCCAATGACCAAATATCATGCCTGCAATCTATATAATACTGCAGGCTTTCTGATGAAATCAAGTTGCTCCCTAATTTATAATTTTTTTTTATAAATTATGGAGACGAATTGCCAGGGTACATTTATGTGTAGAAATGATTTAATACTTAACTTGGTTGATGTTATTGTCCAACCTCGCCCCATGGTTTACTTTATTACCAATACCAACCATGTATACAATAGTAAACCCTGGGAGGGAAACTCCTTACTTGGACCCTGATTGGACAACGACTGGTGTACAAAAGTCTAACGTAAACATGTTAAAGTTGTACTCATTCAGTATTCACCATGTTCACAGCCAGACTATTCTAATTTGCATACGTATCCAAAAATTTTGGATATGCAAGTGATCCAATACCAGGGTGAGAGAGCGGTCAACCTCGTACTGCTCGACACACCTTGGGGACGAGGTTGCGTGAGGTCCCTATGTGCTGTAAAGAGGAAATAAAAAAACATCACTGTTTTCACTGTTTTCAAACATGTGGATTTTAGAAATATGAGATCAAAGTTGTTTTACTCATTTCTCAAAAACTGAAGCATTTCAGGTAGAAAAGTTCCAAAGCAAGTCTTCTTTCTTTATACCATGTTAAGTTAAATGTAAAACTGGGAATAATTGCCAATTTATGCACAAGTTAGTCTTATTTGAAACCAATTTTGGAATGGTATCCAGCATTGGTCAGTTTTGTTGAACAATTTATACCTTTAGCACCAACGCTGAATTTAAGTGTAGAACAACGAATAATCCGAAACATTCATGACTTTAAAAGACTTCAAACATTTAACAAAAGGAACAAGATATATATTTTTGTTTTACTGCTTTCGGGGAACGTGGACACGCTCAACCATCCTTGCCAATCTCCAAATAATTACACGGGGTTGCTAAAGGCGCGTACTTAAAGGCATCGTACACGTTTGGTAAGTGTCAAAGACCAGTGTTCTCATTTGGTGCATCCCAACATATGCATAAAATAACAAGCCTGTGAAAATTTGGGCTCAATTGGTCATCGAAGTTGCAAGAAAATGATGAAAGAAAAAACACCCTTATGTACAAATTTGTGTGCTTTCAGATAGGAATAAAAACTTCTTGCAAGAAGTTGTTATTATTTTAGTGAGAAATTACCTCTTTCTCAAAAACTACGTTACTTCAAAGGGAGTCGTTTCTCACACTGTTTTATACTATCAACAGCTCTCTGTTGCACGTTACCGAGTCAGTTTTTATGCTAATATATATTTTGAGTAATTACCAAACGTGTACAGTGCCTTTAAGGCATTCAGATTTGAGGCTAAATCATGTCTCATTTTAATTTTTGAGTACCATATGTAAATGCTCACCATTTTGATTTTGAAGCTAGTAATCTAGAGTACCATATGTAAATGCTCACCATTTTGATTTTGAAGCTAGTAATCTACTTAAACTTAATTTTTTTTTAAATTTAAACTACTTTGATTATACTAGTACATGTGTTGTTATTGTTATTATGATTATGATTATGATTCAACAAAAGACATAGTTTTAATGGTCTGATGTTGATGAGTATTGTGTCATATCTTACTTCGGTTACAGGTTTGAAACAATTTTGGAACCCAATTTAGTCTTATTTGAAACCAAATTTGGAAAGGTATCCAACATTGGTCAGTTTTGTTGAACAATTTATACCTTAAAAAAAAAAATATAATTTTGTATTGTTCAGCGTTGAAAACAAAATGGGGGCAGGTGTGTTTAGAGTAAAAGGGAGTCAACAGACGTCATCCATCTACATACAAATCTTCTAATATCCCTATATAAACAAAGACAAAATAACTCCACATTTAAAAGATTCTATTAAACACTGGCTATTTTTAATGTACGTAAAACTGTCAACGATTAAAATAAAATTACTTTTACTTTTCCAATATTTTGTATACGCTTTTCATTTAGTCTACATTGATTCTAGGCCTATTGGTAGTTATTGTTATCACACCATGCAGGTAATAAGGGAAATAAAATCAATTGAAATGAATAGTTTTGCAGGTTTTGTTTAGAACTTATTTTGGTCTGCATGGTGTTGAACTCTCCTCGTAAACGGTAAAATTGGAAACTAATTTGACAGTGCCACAGCAGTCGGGAAAACAGCAGTTTAGCCTTTATTTACTCGGTGGTTCCCTCTTAAAATTGCATTGCCCGAAAGATTTGAATTTTGATGTTAGAGGACCACACGAAAGATGTCACCGGAAAACTCTTCCTTACTTAAATTATTTTTTGAAGACGACCAGAACGAGCTAGCAGGAAACGTCGAGAGCAACACAAACCAAACGGCCCTTCTGAAAGCACCTCCTGACAGAGATTTGTTTTACATGGTTGTACACGCAAGAAACTACTACAAATGCTGTTTGTTGTACTGCTGCGAATCATTCTGAGAATAATTCATGGCATAATCGGTATTTATAATATCACATACCGTAAACAACTTCGGGAAAACGCGAGCTCGTCAAATTTCATCAGTTATTTTAAGTGGGAATTTTGATCTTTGACAACTAGTATAGATCGAGGGCCATGATGACTGACCTATGTCCGGATGGTGACGTCGGAATAGATTCCGCTGGCACGATCCGATGGTTGATCAAGTATCGTGTCAACGACCTGTTTTCAATGCTACCAGGTAATGCATTACTTATTATTAATGTGTACGGAAGTGTTAAAGGGAGATTGAGAAGAAAAAAAGACAGTCGTCACTATGACCTAAACGGTAGGCCTATATCTCATAATTATGACTTTTATCTCATAATTATGACTTATATCTCAAGAAGATAATTATGACTTTAGTACAAGTTATAATTGACTGGCTTATAGATACGAGATATAGGCTATATCAAAGATATGACTTGTATACAATCATAAATATGGTTTAATTGGCACAATGTAGCCAGCCTCGACCATGTCTTTACAGATATTTCCATGGTAAATATGCCACCAGCGTGTCCAACCAGGTTCCTCCAATCATAGGATCTGCTTGTTTGAATCATGACGATATTGAAATTGTATATGAGCGCGTATGCTATAGTAAGGGGGTCACAGTGGTCCATGGTCGGAGGTGGTGGTGGTGGTGGTGGTGGTGGTGGTGGTGGTGGTGGTGGTGAGGGGTGGGGGTGGGTGGGGGGTTGAGGAGTAGAACAATTGTTTTACCCCCCCCAGCCCCCATTACACATCATCTGCTTAACAAAAGCGAACCATTTGTGAACTTAATATTTATGTGTCTTATTTGTGTCCATTTGTCGATCCTCTATAAAGATCACGTATACGGTATCACTGAAAGAACCAACGCCCAACAATACTGCACAACCAGAAGAACCCTGCTACCAGTCTACCACCGACAACAACGAAGGCTAGATATACCATGCCCGATACGGGGCAGAGGGTGACACACCAGTTTCCTCTTGTACAGAAGTACCCCTCTAAAAAATCCTCCAATTAATTGCTGAGATTCCAAGCACACAATGAAGACACAATAGACTGTGCAAGTCTTGCGCATATTTTGAACTTCCGGGACCATTGTGGTCCCAACCATATGGAGTATTACGTCGGCGGGATTTTGTTTTGTCAATTTTTTTAGTTTAACGTAGTTTATGGCTATGAAATTTATATATATTGTTGTGGGAATGTGATAATAAGTGATTAACAATGATATGAAAGTGAAATATATACTCATGAAAATAACGAAGAAAACCCGAGAATAAGACTTGACCTCCGTTTCCGGTTACTGGTAAACAATTTAGTTTGTTACCCAACTGACGGTCATGTAGTCATTAAACCTATTAGCACACACATTCAATGTTTCAATGTTAATTTGAACAAATTATTTGTTTTATACAAAAAATGAAAATGTATTTTTAACAACTTGCTATGGGTATTTTTTTTTAAAAGAATTTTGTATACATATAATTTAAAAAGAAGATTTGATTTCAAAGAAAAATATAGTCTTCGTTCGAGTTTTTTCTCGTTTTTGATATGCGCGAGACTTGCACAAAATGGGCACCAAATGCGGCTTGAATGTCGACGACACAATGCCATGACGACAACGACTACACACATCAAGACAACCACATATCAACGAGATCATCAGTGACAACAGTAAACAACCCCAGCTCCATATTTTTTTTTTCAAGAATCCTAATATGGGATCTTATACTTTGTCATTGGAAAAACATAAATGGGTGGAAACCGTTCGAGCTACGAGTGATTTATAGCGTTAAGTTCAGAGAACTGTGACGTCACTGTACAAAAGAGGTCCACGACGGTCCACGCTTGACTTTCTGCGAATGCAGCAAACTCACACGAGGCCCTTTTTGTGGTTGTTAATTCTAGGAACCAACGTGTGAGAAGTTTTGGTTTCATGACGTCACGATTAGTTAAAGGCACTGAACACGTTTGGTAATTGTCAAAGACCAGTGTTCTCATTCGGTGTAGCCCAACATATGCATAAAATAACAAACCTGTGAACATTTGGGCTCAATTGGTCGTCGAAGTTGAAAGAAAATAATGAAAGAAAAAACACCCTCGTTGCACAACTTTGTGTGCTTTCAGATGCCTGAAAAAGACTTCTGGCCTGAAGTCTTTTCAGATTCAAATATTTCAGTGAGAAATTACCCTTTTTCTCAAAAACTACGTAACTTCAGAAGGAGTCGTTTCTCACAATGTTTTATGTTATCAACAGCTCTCTGTTGCTCCTTACCAAGTAAGTTTTTATACTATTGTTTTTTGAGTAATTACCAAACATTAAAGGAGGAACAGAGTTAAGAAAAGTAATACAAAAAAGTCGTCATCACTCCCCGGAAAACCCGAAGGAATTTTATCGACGAACTAGGTTAGTGAAATCTTACTTTAGGGTGTCAAACGTTTTAATCAAATTCTACCTGATGTGTGGTTACCCGAGTTTGTCAAAATGGACTTGTCTTCACAACTTTACAAATATGTTTTCTTATAATTAAACGAGAGTATCTGGATGATATGCTTTACAAAATTTTTAAAACCCAAATGAGTTCAAATGGAATATGTTTCAGTATCACGCTAGCCTTTTGTCAAGGCCTTCGTGGCTTGGACAGCTTCGTAGAGCCGCGATCCCAAGCGACACGAAGGGGAGACCACGCACGCGTGGTCTCTCCGTTCCAGTCGCTCCGCTTTTTACGAAGCTGTCCAAGACATGAAGGACTTGACAAAAGGCTAGCATCACGCAGGCTCGGCCCACAGTTCCATAGAGCAGCTTAAGGTTCTATGCAGGATTGGTAAGAATAAAAAACATCATTGTTTAATTTTAGTCTAAAAGCTTATTATGATTGTGAAGTTTCTAGTAGTTTTTCTGTGAAATAATTTCCTTCTGAAATGAAGTTCTAGGAAACTGTATCTGAAAACCTAAAAGAAAACCGCAACAGCTGATTTCGGTTGTTACAGCCAAAATTAAGAATATACAGTGTGTTTACATGCTGAAAACTTTGCTTTGTTTTTCACTATTTTCTTCAATGACTCACACAACGGATTAAACTAAAATTTTCACAAGCTTGTTATTTCATTTGATCATACAGAACATGAACACTGTCTGCGACTCATTAAATAAGTTCATCTGGATTGTTTATATAGGCCTATCATGGATTAAGCTGGAGCTTCTTCAGACTGGTGACCATGTCTAATGCTCAACTGCCTTTTATACCCTTTCTTGGTGGTCATAATAGAGGGCGTTAGTAGGCGTGAAACGTAACTAAAATAATATGTAAGTAACATCTACATTATTGTTGGATTCGAAAAAACGAACCTATTTATCCACTGCGACTATTTTATCAGCTCTAATCAATCATTTTTTTATTTTATTGGTTAATTATAAACATACATAGGCTATATGAATTTGTTGTATATTACACCCTTAATTGGCGGCTCGTCCGCTGCTGGTTTGGTCAATAAATAAATAAATGTCAATTTATAAATAACACCGTTTAAACAAAAAATAGTGAGCTACACTCAAGAGTTGTTTCTATGGCCACAGATCCACATAAAGATGCATTTCTAAGTTTTTGATCATATCTTCCTGAATGAGAACCACATTTAATGCTGTCTATTAGTCGTTCACTCAGACCATTTGGGTTTATTGCCCAAAAATGTACTTCCGTTTCCAGATATTTGGATTTTGAGACGCAAACCGAGTTCCATGGACGATGTGTCAAGTGTCAGAGAAAATAACAAGCGATCCTCCCACTACAACAGTTAAAACAAAATGAAAAATGGATTCTGGGGTCGAAGGTCATGTGACGCACATGTGCCCTTATGAGACCCTTTACATAGGGGGATCAAGGCAATTCTTTAGGGGGGCCTTCGCGGTACCAAAGGTTTGGGTTATAGATACCTTGAATTGACAGCAGGTGACAATTGAATTTCTTAAAGCGTGAGAACCAGAGGAAAAAAAAGAAGTGGAGTGATTTAGTTTTGTCCCCAAAAGGTCGTTTTTAATGTTTTTAATTAAATGTATTATAGCGGTAAGGATAGAAAACATCATCTGAAAGCTTATTCTGATTACAAAGTTCATATCTGGAACAAATTTTTTTCTGTGAAATATTTTCTTCTGAAATGAAGTCATATTTGAGAAAACTTATCTGAAAACCTAAAAAAAAGCCCCAACCCGCAACAGCGGCTGATTTCGGTTGTGTTTACGTGCTGAAAATTGTGCTTGGTTTTTTCACTAATTTTCTCCTGACTTACGTAACGGATTAATCCCAAATTTTCACAGGTTTGTTATTTCATGAAGGGCCGAAATGGTTGATCATACAAAACATGAACACTGTATGCGACTATTTTGTCAGCTCTATATCTTTAAACGAATGTTTTACTTACCAGGAGTTGATCACGTTGAATATAGTGGCGTAAGGTGAGGGGGCAAGGAGGAAACGCGTTGCCCCCCTTAATGATGTCCGTGCTACACTCCTTTTACGGGCAACCCTCTTCCATTCAATTTAAACCTTTGAGATTAAAAAATACCAGAATAAATTGCAAAATTGTAGATGCTTTTCTGTATTATAACGCAATGTTAAAGGGACACGTTGCCTTGGATCGGACGAGTTGGTCAACAAAAAAGCGTTTGTAACCGTTTCTTGTAAAATGCATACGGTTAGAAAGACGTTTTAAAAGTAGAATACAATGATCCACACAAATATGCCTTTTACATCGTGAACAAACACGGTTGTCAAAATTTTGACTCCACAAAATGGCCGACCGTGTTTGTTCACGATGTAAAAGGAAAACCACGCGATTTCGAGGCATATTTGTGTGGATAATTGTATTCTACTTTTAAAACATCTGTCTAACCATATGCATTTTATAACAAACGGTTACAAATCCTTTTGATAGACCAACTCGCCCGATCCAAGGCAACGTGTCCCTTTAATAATCATAGCTATATTTGCAGTTTACACGCAGAATGTATTGTTTTACCTCCAAGTCAGACTCTCTATAGCTACCTGCCGATTATGTGGCAGAGGGTGTTCCCCCAAATGTTCCCATACTCTTTCTACACTCTTTTCCTCTTGTATAGAAGAACCTAAAACCCTCTAAAGAATTCCTGAGATTACCAGAAATCGGGCTCTGTTCGTAGGCCTACCGGTACTGTCTCGCGCATAGTCGAACTTCCGGGACCAGTTGTCGATTTCACCAAACTCTTCCTAACTTAGGATTAATCTTAGGACTTACTACGAGTCCCAGCCTTGCACTGTAACATGTAAACCTTAAGATTAATCCTAAGTTAGGACGAGTTACTCGTCCTAACTTAGGATTAATCCTAGCGTTTCGAGAAATCGGCTGCAGGTTGGTACAAACCATGTTGACTTTTACGTGTGCGTGATTCTGTTTCTTTTATTGCTATAAATATAATATATTGTTGGGACCGTAAAATTCAGCCATGAAATTAAAGTAAAATAAATTTAACAGATCAACAAAGGAAACCCGATAATAAGACTTGACCTCCGTTATCTTATCTTAATCTATGTAATGGTTGCACAAATTCGGGCGTGATTGGCAAATGGGGGGTTCTTAAAAAAAAAGCATCCTCGTCCCAAGATTTATTTTTGCTTCAATGTTCACTTTTACAAATTATTTGTGTTATATAATAATTTAAATTGTATATATGACAAATTGCTATGGGTATTTTTATTTTTCAATAATTTTAAACATAGAATTTAAAAAGAAGATTTGATTTCATAAAACAAAAATACAGTCCTTTTTTGGGGGGGGGGGTGGGGGTCGATAATCGCGGGACTTGCACAGTCTATTAAGAGCTGGAAGAAAACCCACACAATAAGAAGTCAACGTTGATTGTCTCTTGTGGTTTTTGTCTATTTAACAGCTGCAACACCATCACGAAAGCTAGTGTTACGATGAAGGAATTTCCTCCCTGGTCTTAATGCAGCCTCTGCATGGCAATATGGTTCTTCAAATTCTTTTCCTTTTTTTCTGCATCTGTAAATAGTGCACTTTTCTCTTTTCTTTGGCACCTTATCCACCTGACTGTTGACGTCACTTTCCACAACATCACAGTTAAGTCCAAATTGGACTGCAAGGGGATTATACTACCAAGTACTGTGTATCCCTCATTAAAATTATCCCAAACAGCCTTATAGTAATCTGTTTGAATTAATCACAAGTTGGTGAACATCTTTAAAACAAAAGACTGTGCTAACTCTCACACAATACCCCCCAAAGAACTACACAGGGTCAAAGTACCTAGCAACTGGGTCGCCTTGTTGCGTCAAATTGAAACATAGTCGATTATTGGACCCCTAGGTGTGTGCGGTGTTGGGCATGGGTTGTATTTAAAGGGGAAGTCGCATCACGCAAAGTCATACGTCAGGATTCTCCCGAAGCAGGGAGGAATAAAATAATAATAAGCAAAAGGTATAAACAAGAAGAAGGTGAGAATAAATTATTATCTCAAAATGGCCTAACTCTGCTTAAAGGCATCGTACACGTTTGGTAATGACTCGGAACACTTCTGGCAATAAAAACTTACTTGGTAAGAAGTACAGCAGCTTTGGATAGTATCGTGCATTTTGAGAGACTTTTTAAATCGAAGGACTGCGGTTATGGAAAAATATATCACTTTTTATCCACGAAATATTTTGAATATTGAGAAGCGTTAATGTAACGCTTTCTCAGAGTGTGTATTCCAATGCAGATTATTCTTCCTGCGTGGACATAACCGCTCCAGATTTTCGGCAATATCTCAAAAACGCTACCACCTTTTGGAATGAAATTTTCACAGGTTAGTTTTATGGTATATATCTACAACTATATAGGATTGAAACAATCAATAGGCTCCAATTACCAAACGTGTACGATGCCTTCAATGTGTGGCATTACACAATCTTAACCAAAATAAATAACATCAACTTATTAATACTAAGCTTGACTTTACTTTTTGTGTAAAGTCACACAACTTTATTCGCTAAAATGTTCCTGACTCGATTCTGTACAACTCAAAATGTTTACAGTTTCAAACTAATTAAGTCAACAGAATTTGGTTGTCCAAAAATAGGTGGGCTTCAAGGTCCTGCTTTAACTCAAAGTCAGCAACGAACTACCTTGACTCTACCAAGGAACACCTACAGTTGTCATATTTACGGCGGCATTCATCACCAGACCAGACACCGAGCCACAAGTCTTAAGTCCCTGCCCTGTCGTATAGTTTGGATTTACAAGTAGCGGTCGACTAGATTTAACAAGTTGGTGAATCACCTTTCATTTTAGAACAACATACGGGTAAGACAAGTTGTGCTTGCGATATCTTCCCGCCCCCAACTTTAGGAGAAAATAGTTGTAAAACCACCGATTGATATCGGATGACACCGAACGATCCAACCCGTTTGGATACCGGATGCTTGTTTTACTTGGTATAGGTGCAGTCGATTGACGAGTCGTGTAAATGCAGACAATGTTTACATGAAATGCGACTTGAAAACATTCTGACATTGAAACTTAACACGTTCAGAAGGAAATTTTGAAATCGAGCACGGATTTCAGTTACATGAATCTTTGGTGTTCAATTATCAAGTCGGGAAACATGAAGAGCTAGAGCTTGGAAGGCCACGAAGGGAATCAAGTTCAGCCGTCGAATCGCGTGCAGTGAGCTTCGTCTAGGAAGGCAGGACATTGTTTTGGACTTCGGCAACTAAGTTCAACGTTTCCTTGCTTCCTTTGGCGTGGCCTGGAACTTTTAGTTTGGAGGCTCTCTTTTTACATATGAAAGGTTTATGCAAACAATCTCCACTTTTGAAATTCATTGGGAGGAAATAAACTGTGTTTGTAGCTGTTTTATGCAGATTGAACAGAAGTGTTTACCATCTTTTGACAAGCCACCAAGGATGATGGGACACAACCCTCTGCACCACCTCCTTAGACCATTCAGTATCACCGTGTTTGTCATACTGTTTGGCAGTGCCTTCATGATGGAAATGCCACCCCCACGGCTGGGGAATTGGAACCGTGCCCCAGTCGAGCTCAGTAACAACGGCTACACGGGTCTGGTTGTAGCCATTGGTGACAGCGTTCCCGAAGATCCAAAACTCATTGACGACATTAAGGTAAGTCTTTAATTTGGTGCTCGATTTGTGGCATGATGTAACCCCCCTCCCCTCCTAGTGTATCTTCATTGTGTTCTGGGAACCTCAGGAACTCTTTAGAGGGTTTTAGATTTTACATGGGGGGGGGGACTTCTGTATAAGAGGACAAGAGTGTGTTAAAGTATGGGAACATTTTTTTTTGGGGGGGGAACGCTCTGCCACATATCGAGCATGGCATAAAGTCTTTTGGCACTCACAAAAAAAAAAATGGTAGGGGAAACCCAATTGTTGTTGACTTGTTGACTTTGCTTTTATACCGTCAAAAGTCAAGGGGCAACAGAGAAAATCGGCTAAGCAAGAATGAACCTTGCTTAGATAGCAAACACGGAATTAGTGTAATCATGATGAAATTGGGACAAGAAATATTCCACATGTTCAAAGTGTTGAGCGGCAACAGTTAGCTATTATTTTTGTCGGCGGTTAAGTTCACACAAATATAGGCTAGCAATTTCACTTCGTTTTGGATTACAACCTCCAAACACCTGTCCTTCGAAATAGGTATCGAAAACCAAAGTGGACTTTGCCTCAAGTTTCACCCCCTCTAGGTTCTACCTTGGGTTCACTTTAATCTCGACTTCATTCGCCCTGGGTGGCATATTAATCTGCTTCAGGAGCCAGACTAGCGAGTGTATTGTTGTGACAACTTCAAACCTCCTGTCAAACAACGCAATCTCATTTCACATGATGGAATCTCGTTTCGCGTGGATAAAATTGCACTTGGAGTTACACCGTGTCGGATAACATTAAAACATAATGGAAAACAGGTCCGGAAGATCGAAAGCCTATCTCGCAGAAAGTTTAACATGATCGGTTTCACGGATCGAATTAATCCCTTAATCTTATCCGAAGCCGTGTGTGGATTAATGGCTTTGGTAGTGGCTATGGCTAGATCTCTGTTAAAGGCCTAATCTTCAATGCCGATGAAGCTAACAGCCATAGCCGCAAAGTCGCATGATTCATGATGTGGACCAAACTTGTACTGGAAATATAATAAGATTGCAAACACTGCAAAAGGAGGATTTAAAATTCAACGAATTAAAGGCACTATGGACACGTTTGGTAATTGTCAAAGACCAGTGTTAACTTGGTGTATCCCAACATATGCATAAAATAACTAACCTGTGAAAATTTGGGCTCAATTGGTCATCGAAGTTGCAAGAAAATAATGAAAGAAAAAACACCCTTGTCGCACGAATTTGTGTGCTTTCAAATGCGTGAAAAAGGCTTCAGGCCTCAAGTCTTTTTCAGATTCAAATATTTTAGTGAGAAATTACCTCTTTCTCAAAAACTATACGTTACTGCAGAGGGAGTCGTTTCTCACAATGTTTTATACTATCAACAGCTCTCCGTTGCTCGTAACCAAGTAAGTTTTTATGCTAATATATATTTTGAGTAATTACCAAACGTGTCCAGTGCCTTTAAAACAATTGTTTGTTAATATTAAACCTGCTGATCAAGCCCGGTGTCTGAATGGTCTGCAGCTCAGTGGCATGGGGCAGGCGGGGGACAACCAACTATTTCTTTTGAGCTTCATACCAAGAAAACCATTTGTAAGAAAGGTATAGGGCCATACAATGTTTTGTTTTGTCAACGTAATGCTGATATATACGCAAAATTATAAAGAAAGATGCAATCAAAGTCACATGTGAAAGTCTCAGTCTAATTCAGTGTCTACTTGCTGAGAAAACAGCAAAAAGCTGTCATGGTATTTTCACAAGAACGTCGAATCCATCCACGTTTAGAGAGGTGACAGCGGGTACCTGGCCGCAGCATTCTCGAACGGACACCAACCCTCAGAAATCTAAGAAACGATTCATGCATGAATCGTTTCCCTGATTCAAATGTTTTTTGGTGAACAATAATATCCAAACCATATAACTTCAAAAGTGAACCCTCTCTCAAAATAGTTTATACTATCAAGAGCTTCAGTACTTTTCACCAAGTAGGTTTTATGGTCATTAATTCTGGGAGTATTTACCAATCTATATCCTTTTAAGTTAGAAAACCAAACAATCCATGAAGTTTATTTTTCCTTAGATCTCATTTATTTTAGGGAGGGGGTAGGGCAATTATTCTGAGGGGGGGTTCATGAGCCCTGCCCTCCTCTGGTTACGTCACTGCTGCCACTGTTCAGCAGAAACGGTACAACAACCTTTCTTTAAG
Source organism: Plazaster borealis (assembly GCA_021014325.1). Taxonomy (NCBI): domain Eukaryota; kingdom Metazoa; phylum Echinodermata; class Asteroidea; order Forcipulatida; family Labidiasteridae; genus Plazaster; species Plazaster borealis. The sequence goes on from JAJGQC010000572.1 coordinate 26,597, forward strand.
TTTTAGTGTCACGCGAGGGCGCCCCACCATAGCACACGGCAGAGCCGTATATTGAGAGAGTTGCGACAACTTGCGATTAGGAGCCATTTTGTGTCCAGTCTGCCCATTGGGTGCATCCCACTAAGAGGGAGAAAACAGAGCGTCGAGCTCATTAATATTTTGTAGGCCCTCAAAATATTCTATTATACTAGACAGATTTGAGAGTCCCAAAAAAGTGTTTCAGTGTAAAAATGTTGCCCAATTGTGACCTGGGGGTTGTTGACTTCCAAGTGGATGTATTTTGGATGTCATAGGCCCTAAAAAATGGTCCTATTTGCTGAGAGGTGTGGGAACATTTTCCATGATTGATGCTCGGACGTTTGGAAAATTTCACATGCTGCAGGGGTGTTTTTTGATTTGGAGGGAGAATAACTCTCCGGGCCTTGGGACTCCCATATTAATTTGAGCAGAGGATATAAGTTCAATAATCACTGGATAATTTCCCCTTTACTGTAAAAAGCTGTGAGACTTCTAAGTATTTTCTTTAGATTTTTCAATATTTAGCATTTTGCATTGTAATATGGGAGTTTATTTAATGGGGTGCACCCTTGGGTTGCTGCATTTGGACCGAATGATCCAGCAACCACTTGACCGAAGAAAACTGGTCCCTCTATTATGTCGCAACTCTCTCCAAAAACAGCTTTGGCACACGGTCAACCTACGTAGATTCTGGACGAGCAGTAGCAGTATTTGTCTTGGCATGCCCTTGGGACACGAGCAAGGATGCCTTACAGCGTGGATGAAAAGCGAGGGGCAAAGATCATTTGCATAAATCTCACCGCTTTCTAAAAAACACCTCAATACAAACACCAAAAATGAACACTGACGTTTTAATGGCCGGCAGGGCAGTCTTAGATTTGGTCGAGAAAGATAAATCTCATCGCAAGTGTACTTCTGGAACTACTTGGAAATTGTATCAAACATGTCTATTATTTTAACGTTTATTTGCTCTTGGTTATGATATTAACATACACAGCTTAAGAGTCAGACCGTGATTGAGTTACGTTTCAATGTACAGTTTATAATATGACGGCAGAGAAAATATGTATGCCGTCATTTCTCTGTCTGCATGCATGCGGACTATGAGCACCAGTTTACAAGAGCCCCCCCCAACTTTACTCATCCAAGACCCGCCCCTAGCAGACAAGACTTAACGTGTACAATCATTACGACAAATTAGATACAAAAGACAAACAACAAAAACAAAAACCACAACTTTGAGAATAAGTCACGACCTATCTGATAGCTTGTCACGAATCCATGATTGATGTCTCTGGCGAAGCTCCATCTGACAATGGTTTTAAATAGAGCTTCTTGATGCGGACTAGCACCAGTCTACAAGAGCTCCCCCACTTCACTCATCAAAAACCCGCCCCGAGCAGACAAGACTCAACGTGTTCAATCATTACGACAAATTAGATACAAAAGAGAAAAAAGAAAAACAAAAACAACCATTACTTATTTCCGAGGAAACGACATGCAACAACAAGGTTGTGAGTTTGAATTCAGCCAAAAGCTAACCGCTGATTTTACAATGACTAGAATAAGTATTGTCGTCTAGTTACTGAATCACAATTTCTTGATTATAGTTTGTGCAATTCATAACCATATAGATGTTAATTAAACCAATGTTTGTTTTGGAGAGATTGGCTGTTGCCAGCTTGGTGTTTATATCCCCTTGTGGGAGTTTGCCGAGTTCCCTTGACGGGAAGATCATCTAAACAAACGATCAGATTATTCAAACAAATGACTTCGTTTTCTTATGATGATTACGGTACTGAGGCCTATCTTTGCAGAAACTTGTCAGTGCCACTGCAAGGATCAACTGCATTCTTGCAAGTGGGTCTATGTTTTGCAAGCCTTTCAAAACATTAAAAAAAAGCTTTATTCAGCAAAGGTTTACAAAACATACTTGCAAAACACACTAGCGAAAATCAAGGTTTTGCAAAACATACTTTGCGAAAACCAAGGTTTGCAAAAAGTAAATAACGAAAAACAAGGTTTGCAAAACATGCACTTGCGAAAACTAGGATTCCAAAACATGCACTTGCGAAAACTAGGATTCCAAAACATGCACTTGCGAAAACAAGGTTTGCAGAACATCTAATTTCGAAAAACTTACTTGCAAAAAAATAAAAAAAGGGTTTCATAGAGAGAATTGCCACTCATTTTGTTGTATTGCGAAATAAAAGAAAGGCAGTTGCTCTTATATTAACAACATCATACGTATATAGGATTTGAGGCATTGCATGGTGAGGTATCAATATATTTGGTTTGCGGTAACACCATGTGTGTATCTACTTGCCATGTAGAGTTTATTCTTAGAGAACTGTCTTGCTTAATTCTACTACCGCGGAGTAGATTGTTCGGGTGTTCGGGAGACTTCTCAGTTCTGAAAAGAACTGTCCCGTTTATTAACTATTACCTGGGCGGAAGGTATAGAATTAGGCTGGGACTACTACTTTAGCTTATAGGATCGTAATTAACTGTACTACCGCGGAGTCAGTTCTTGGATTGGTCTCAACGTCATACGTGTAACTTGTCTCTGCTTAGCTAGCAAGTATGCTACAAAGCAAGAATATTTTCAACTTCGGGTTTCTCTGGATGACTTTCGTTAATGAACTTAAATTTACTGAGTCTCTCTTAACTAATTTCAATATATCTGTATGTGGTAATTTAAATTTGTAATGTATCATTTTAAATAGTATGTAAACGAGTGATGTTCTGATAAATAATTAAATGTTGAAGAAACAAGAGCAATAAAAGGCCTGGAAAGGGCAAAAGATAAAAAAAAGTATGCTTTAAAGCAAGCTAGAAAGGGCACCAGCGGCACCAATGTAACAACATCCAGTCGTGTAACTTATTAATGCTTATGCTAAGCGAATGAAATTGGGCCCGTTTTGAATACACTTATGATGGAAGAAAATCTTATTTTACGCAAATCTCAGGGGATTCTGTACAGATCCGACGGTCAACACCGGACCTCCGTAATTTGTAGAAATTTAACCACAACTTTGAGAATAAGTCACGATCTATCTGATAGCCTGACACGAATCCATGATTGATGTCTCTGGCGAAACTCCATCGATCTGACAATGGTTTAAGAGCTTCACGATTTAACACTAACAGCGATGGAATTTATCCTTTTTCAAAATCATTACCTGCAAAATTGGATTCCCTCACCGATTCGATCAGCACGTACACGTATTCGTTGTTGATCCGGGTTAATGTCCTTATTGTGTCGCTTCACACCTCGGTAAAGGTCAAGGGTCATCCAATCAAGGCGACACCACTTAAGCTGCAATGTTTAAAGTTGTACTGTGATGGTTGGTTTTGTCTCCAACCATCCGGGATCATTATTAAACCAAACATGAAACGTAAGAGAACGCGTTCAGAAGCAACAACTCTGTGTTCAATTAAATTATTACAACTTACAATTGTTGCCGAATCTCCAACTAAGGGACCAAACACTCACACCGGTAAAGCAGTCGACCCATGAACAAAGTAAAGGGGGCTGTGATGACCGACACACGCCCTCTGGACGACAGACCACGATGGTGTGTGCCCAATGGGTTCTACACTGGGACAAGTATTCAGTTACGTAATCAAAACATTCCAACTTAAACTGTGGAGAGATTCGGTATGCAATAATCATTGAAATAAATGAAACTATTACATCACAGTAAAACCAACAAAAAACACAACAAACCCACAAATTTGGTATTCAGGGACAACACCAAAGGACTCCAACACCAACACATTGTGTGCCTTGGGTTCGTTGACGGTTCAACGCGACACTCGGTATGGGAATAATTTGCGTTAAACTCCTCACATTCGTGACATTCGATTTGTTTATTTTTGCCGAGTGAATTTACTTTCTGAGCGGGCGATATGACCCCGGGTTCAGGTTTGCCTTTTCGGGTGGAGGGGAGGGGGAGGGGCGGGTGGAGGGGAGGGGGAGGGGCGGGGGCGGGGCGGATGAGCCAGAGTCAGGATGTGGGTTTGAATTCTAGCCGGTCTTAGCACGCATGTCCTTGAGCAAGAAACATTATTGACTCGCCACCAAGAATGGTTACTTCATGGGAAAAGGACCTGTCGATGTGAATGAACAGTTATGATGTACGTCACCATGTCCGATATGGGGCAGAGGGTATCCCCTAATATGCACATACATTCACATACTATTTTCCTCTTGTACAGAACCCCCCTAAAATTCTCTAAAGAATTCCAGAGATTCCAAGCACACAATGAAGGCACAATAATATCGGGGGGGGGGGGTACACATGCCCCACATAGTACCAAATGGAGTGCATTGTCTTGAAATGAGTGTTTAAATTGATTTCAGAAACACAATATTTACACCCGACCCACGCCAACCAATACAAGATAAAACATTATGTAATAAACATTCATCAAGTTCATTACTGCGTCTTATCGTGCGGAAAACTAACATTCTCAAGGTAATTATTGTCGATTTGTCTATGCAGCTTGTTGTCTTTAAGCAACAAGGCGCCATGGTGTGACGGCAAAACTGTGATAAATATTTACGCTATCAAGGAAAATGTTAACAAAATGAATCATTTTTTCACGGTGGCAATGACACGTTTACGGCCACCAGGACCAAACACAGTTTCTGAAACTCAACATGCCGTTGCGTGGGGTAAGGGACACCGATGGGGGCCAACAACATATTTTAAGAATCACGGTTAGGTCAAAAGTCACGTGGTCTAGTTATACTATAACTGGCCAATCACAGTGCAGTTAAGTACAATGGCTCATGACGCCATGGAAAACAAATTCCGGACTGTTACAGGTAATTGCGACGAACCGTGTAAACTATTTCCAGCGTCAACCAGAACAAAATATCATATGTCATTTGGTGGGAGAGAAACGAATAGCAAAATTCCATCTCGTGCCGAAACTAGACCAATTAAAGGCACCTGTATACTGCCCCCTGTTGGCAAGATTGTGATGTTATGTACGATAATGATCATCGTCCAATAAAGTACATTATTTTTCAAGAAATTGATGACGAGTTGAGGGGATGGTTTTAAAACTGTAGAATTAATTAACTTTTGAAGTTCTAAGGGATCGAAGTTAAAAGGTTACAATCGATGAAGGGCCCACTGTCATGACGCTGCTGATCACGAAATTCTGCTTTTGGTGAAGCGCGTACTTCTGGGCCGTAGTATGGCCGGAAGGACAGAATTCCGCATCTACAGCACCCGAGGCCCGATTTTCATAGAGCTGCTTAAGGTATCGTACACGTTTGGTAATGACTCAAAACAAATATTAGCATACAGACTTACTTAGTAACAAGCAACGGAGAGCTGGTGATAGTATAAAACATTGTAGGAAACGACTCCCTCTGAAGTAACGTAGTTTTTGAGAAAGAGGTTATTTCTTAATAAAATAATAAAAACTTCTTGCAAGAAGTTTTTATTCCTATCTGAAAGCACACCAATTTGTACAACAAGGGTGTTTTTTCTTTCTTCATTTTCTTGCAAGTTCGATGACCAATTGAGCCCAAATTTTCACAGGCTTGTTATTTAATGCATATGTTGGGATACACCAAGTGAGAACACTGGTCTTTGACAATTTCCAAACGTGTTCAGTGCCTTTAAGCAAAAAGTATTGCTTAAAGGTATTTAATACATAATTGGTGAGGATATATCATTGTTTAATTTTTCGTTTGAAAGCTTACTGATTATGTAGTTAATACTAGAACAATTTTTTTCTATGGAATATTTCCCTCTGAGAAGAAAACATTTTCGAGAAAACTTGATACGAAAAACTAAAACCCCCCAAAACAAGAACATGTAACAACTGATTTCGGTTGTTACAACCCAAGTAATAAGGACAATGTGTTTACATGCTGAAATTGTGCATGGTATTTCACTATTTTCACCTGACTCACACAACGGATTATAAGCCCAAATTTTCACAGATTTGTTATTTCATGTATGATTGATCACACAAAACATGAACACTGTCTGCGACTATTTGTAAGATCTACCAATCCTGTATAACGTCCTTTAAAGGCATCGTATATGTTTTGTAATTGGACCCTATTGTTTGTTTCAATCCTATATAGTTGTAGATATAGGTATATACCATAAAACTAACCTGTGGAAATTTCATTTCAAAGGGTGGTAGCGTTTTGGAGATATATTGCCGAAAATCTGGAGCGGTTATGTCCACGCAGGAAGAATAATCTGCATTGGAATACACTCTGAGAAGAGTTACGCGTAACGCTTAATAAAAAAGTGATATCATTTTCCATAACCGCAGTACTTGTGATTTTCTTTTCCAAAATGCATTATACTATCCAAAGCTGCTGTACTTCTTCACCAAGTAAGTTTGTATTGCCATTAGTTATCAGAGTCATTACCAAACGTGTACGATGCCTTTAAACAATTTCTGTTTAGAGAAAAAAAGAGAAGGATACCAGTCACAGATGGTACATTTGATATGGTATTTTGGCTGGTAGCCTTGTATTCCCGTTAAGAATCATGTCGCATACAACCTCGTCCCCATGGTTTACTTTATTTCCAACCATGTTTACAATAGTAAACCCTGGGAGGGAAACTCCTTACTTGGACCCTGATTGGACAACGACTGGTGTACAAAAGTGTATTCAGTATTCACCATGTTCACAGCCAGACTTTTCTAATTTCCACAAATTTCGGATATGCAAATGATCCAATACCAGGGTGAGAGAGCAGTCAACCTCGTACACCTCGTACTGCTTGACACACCCCGGGGACGAGGTTGTGTTGCATATGCTAAGGTCTTGTTGTGCTCTTTAAGCAGCTCTCTGACATTAGGTCCACAGGAGGGTTCTGGTGTACGGACTCACTTTTAAACCTAACGCAACATCTTCTAATAGAATACATTATAGATTTGATCACTTAGTAGCTCCTTGCAATTACTTAAAGTTAACCACCGATATTAATTTCCATAAAATGCCGAGAGGCCTTTGATTGTGCACTTTCCCTGTGAGACTTTGCATAAGTTCTCCCAATTACGAAGGCTTAAGAAATTCCATAAAAGCCCTTCAATCAATAATTGGTACACGACTTTTAAAAAACAGTATTAATCCAATCTTGAGATTTACAAGAACGTGAAATCTGTCCTCGTAGACCTTCAAGGCCTAATCATGTTTGGTTTTACACAACTGAAGAGTTTGAAATTGGTTAATTGTTTTGTTAGTGACGTCGAGGTCATTTTCGTAATCACTTTAGACAGCAGGGACGTCTAGATAGGCTACGTACCTTGAGAACTACCCAACGTCAAGAAATGTCAACTGCCGAATCGTTATGTTTTCCTTAAAAATGTTTACTATAAGCTACATTTGCAAATCGGGGATAAAGAATATTATTGCAACTTTTACCCACACAAAGGTAATTGTCAAAGACCAGCATCCTCACTTGGTGCCCCAACATATGCATAACATATCAAACCAATGGAAATTTGGGCTCAATTGATGGTCATCGAAGTTGCAAGAAAATAATGAAAGAAAACAACACCCTTTATTAAAGGTTTAATCTGCAGAACTAACGATAGCACAACCCAATGTTTTCCAACGTGAGTGTTTTTTTCTGCAGAATCACCGGTGGCAGAATGAAAGTTAACAGTATAAGCACTACCTTAAAGGAACGTAACAGAACTGGTAATTAAAATTTTCTTTTAGATCACAGATTTACATAAAACTTACACGGTTTAATGATGATGATAGTAGAAAACAGCCCTAGAAATATTTCTGTCTGAAATGCTATATTATTTGACGAGAAATAAATAAAACTAATTCCCGATTGAAGTTTATCGCTCATGAGCGTTTTATTCATGCATTGTATAACACATGCAAATGTGTAATCGGTTTTTCACTATTTTCTCGTGACCCAGATGGCCGATTGATCTCAAACTTCTACAGGTTTGTAAGTTTATGTATATGATGGATTACATTAAGTGCTTACACTGTTAGCAACTGTTTTGTTGGCAAAAACCAATTCTGTAATGTTCCTTTAAGCTTCCCAAAAATATATCGTAACTTAAAGGTATCGTACACGTTTGGTAATGACTCAAAACAAATATTAGCATAAAAAACTTACTTGGTACAACAAGCAACGGAGAGCTGTTGATAGTATAAAACATTGTAGGAAACGACGAGTCCCTCTGAAGTAACGTAGTTTTTGAGAAAGAGGAAATTTCTCACTAAAATAATAAAAACTTCTTGGAAGAAGTTTTTATTCCTATCTGAAAGCACAACAATTTGTACAACAAGGGTGTTTTTTCTTTTATCATTTTCTTGCAACTTCGATGACCAATTGAGCCCAAATGTTCACAGGCTTGTTATTTTATGCATATGTTGGGATACACCAAGTGAGAACACTGGTCTTTGACAATTTCCAAACGTGTACAGTGCCTTTAAAGCATTAACAAACTGGCTTAAGCCAAGCTACACTAGTTCCAAAGTCCAGAATAAATCAACTTCGATTGGTCTCTTTTGATTATTTTTTTCGTCAGGGTAAAGAAATTCCTGAAGATTTTACTTTTAGCTTCACAAGACCTCCTCCCCCATCATCAAATTTGCCCATCCAGCCCGGTAAATTACAGTACGAAATGATACGCTTGGACGCACTCCACAAACGGATAAATTTTGCAAATTCAATATGGAGTGAGATCTGAACAGATGGGGAAGTAAATTTAACGCTCCGGAAGGTTCTTCGTCTTGGCCACTTTAGCCGTAACTCCCAGATGACTGGCGGTTTCCACAATGCACTAACCGGGTGAACGGAGAAAAAAAAAAGTGTCACACAATTTGGTTTGGCAATCATGTTGATTTCATTTCAGCGGCTGAATTGTTTGTTTTGCTGTTCCTCGAAGTAAACGGACACAACCGAAGCGTGCATTTCAATCCGTAATTTCTTACAAACTCCGTCCAATTTAAGGTCACAGCGTTTTAGTTATTGCTCCACTGCGTATATAGGTTTGAACTTCGGAGAAATTTAAAACCAACTGCAGTTTCTTGCGTGGAGTTTCCACTGGCGCTTATCACGTTTACACTCTCTCTGTCGTGTTCCTGGACACGCACATAGCAATAATCAATACACTGACTCTCATTACACAGCACGGGGCCAGACTTATCTCTACTCAGCTTATGATTGGTTAATTGTCAAAAAATACAAAAAAGAGTTACTTTAACACACTATTTTTCCTCTTGTACAGAAGTACCCCCTAGAATCCTCAGAAGATTTCCTGAGCTTCCAAACACACAATAAAGACATAAGAGGTACACCATGCCTAATATCGAGCACCAAATAATATAAAGATAAACGTTTATATAATATAAAAGACAGTGCCCGTTAAAGGTATCGTACACGTTTGGTAATGACTCAAAACAAATATTAGCATAAAAACTTACTTGGTAACAAGCAACAGAGTATGGTGTTCCATATGTGCCACTCCTTTGGAAAAAAATAATTCCGTCGCATTTTTTTTTTTTGCGTCGCATTTTTTTTTTTTGCGTCGCATTTTTTTTTTTCCGTCGCATTTTTTTTTTTTGCGTCGCATTTTTTTTTTTTGCGTCGCATTTTTTTTTTTGGTCGCATTTTTTTTTTCCCGTCGCATTTTTTTTTTTCCCGTCGCATTTTTTTTTTTCAGGCACATTTTTTTTTTTCAGGCGCATTTTTTTTTCTGAATCGGTCACGTGACCGTCACATGATGTCCATGTGATGATTTTTTGGCTCCGCTATTGCAGTTGGCGTGTGAACAATTCTATTCTTCTCCTTCAGGGTTGCGGCCATTGCTGTATTACAATTCGTTACAACTGTTTTAGACCATGTAGTGTTAAAACGCGCGCGTCTAACATTTTTTTCAAGTGTTAAAACATACTGCTTTTCTATAATTAATGCATGTATAAATTCATATTGTGCGTGGGACGCGCCCGTATACTAAGTGAGGCCAACGCAAAAAAAACAAAGGAAACACAATTTATATTCAAAATTAATGTCCACACCCGTCATCTGTGGCACCACTGTTGCCACATAACCATTCCATTCTAGGGGGTAATGATAACTGATCTCTTGGCTAGCGGGTTTCTGTCGCACTATCATTGTAATACACGCTTCCGTTGCTCGGTTCTTTTTTCAACTGTTCTTCTCCATTCCTGGAAGACCTTTAGAGTCATGTTTTAGTGTATTTGGTAGCCTTAATAGCCCAACGAAGCCGGTGTGTCCCTTTAAGTTAGCAGGGTTAAGACTTAAGTGCAAACTTAAGTACTCCAAGTTAAAGGGGCACACCGGCTTCGTTGGGCTTTTAAGGCTACAAAATACACTAAAACATGACTCTAAAGGTCTTCCAGGAATGGAGAAGAACAGGGTAGTCAAATTATGGATACAAGTTGTAAATAATACAAACAAATCGAACGTAAGATTTTATTTCAGAGAGTCCGAGCAACGGAAGCTTGTATTACAGTGCACAGCGTGGGGACTCGCTACACGCAACACAGGGGCAGTCGTGTAGCTGGCGAGCAGAGTATCTCGGCGGTGCTAGCGCGACAGAAACCCGCTAGCCTAGAGATAGCTGTACCTGGAAGCTCATGAACATGTGGGAGGGGTAGGGAGCCAGACCACTAACTATACGTTGTTGTTACTGCGGGTTTGCTAGTCGGCACACCTCGCTGATCGAATCCGTTGTTTCAAAATTCTACATGACTAAATTACGTAAACAGGTAACCGGTGTGTCCCTTTAAGTGGGGCGCTTATTAGTAGCTATTCACAAAACATCTAAGTACCCCACTTATCTTAGTACCCCACTTAAATCTAAAAAAGTTAAGTTGTTAGATTAAGTTATTGCACATGCGCACAAAACATACGTCATCAATGGTTACTATGATGACTCGGACGCAATCAATCAGTTATCATTAATTACCCCCTAGAATGGAATGGTTATATTTTTTCGCAACAGCGGTGCCACAGATGACGGGTGTGGACATTAATTTTGAATATAAATTGTGTTTCCTTTGTTTTTTGGCGTTGGCCTCACTTAGTATACGCGCGCGTCCCACGCACAATGTGAATTAGGCATGCATTAATTATAGAAAAGCAGTATGTTTTAACACTTGAAAAAAATGTTAGACGCGCGCGTTTTAACACTACATGGTCTAAAACAGTTGTAACGAATTGTAATACAGCAATGGCCGCAACCCTGAAGGAGAAGAATAGAATTGTTCACACGCCAACTGCAATAGCGGAGCCAAAAAATCATCACATGGACATCATGTGACGGTCACGTGACCGATTCAGAAAAAAAATGTGCCTGAAAAAAAAAATTCGCCTGAAAAAAAAAAATGCGACGGAAAAAAATGCGACGGAAAAAAAAATGCGACGAAAAAAATGCGACGCAAAAAAATGCGACGGAAAAAATGCGGCCCCCAAAAAATGCGACGCCAAAAAAATGCGACGCCAAAAAAAGTGCGACGCCCAAAATTAAAAATGCGACGCCCAAAAAAGTGCGACGCCAAAAAATAAAAATGCGACGGAAAAAAATGCGACGTAAAAAAAAAAAAATGCGACGGAATTATTTTTTTCCAAAGGAGTGGCACATATGGAACACCATAACAGAGAGCTGTTGATAGTATAAAACATTGTAGGAAACGACTCCTTCTGAAGTAACGTAGTTTTTGAGAAAGAGGTAATTTCTCACTAAAATAATAAAAACTTCTTGCAAGAAGTTTTTATTCCTATATGAAAGCACACAAATTTGTACAACAAGGGTGGTTTTTCTTTCATATTTCTTGCAACTTCGATGACCAATTGAGCCCAAATTTTCACAGGCTTTTTATTTTATGCATAATGTTGGGATACACCAAGTGAGAAAACTGGTCTTTGACAATTACCAAACGCGTACAGTGCCTTTAAAACACCATGCACTAGGTAACGCAGACTTCCAAACGTATATTACCCAAGGCAATTTGAGCGTTGTGGAACGTGACTACATCAAGCGAATTAAAATTCATTCCCTTTCGATTGGAGAGGTACATTTCAAATTGCACATGACAAATTGAGACATTATTAGGTTTCGTTGCTTAAGGGGCCCACCAGAACCATAGAAATGACTCACTTGTTTAACCATGGAGGTAGGAATTCCTATCTCCATGGTTTAACTACGGTTGTCTGAAGTCGATGTTGGCAGTTCTTGATTTGCTGTAGTGTGTGGATCACACCCACACACAAAATAGCCGACGTCCCCGTTGGTTTGTATCACAAAAAATGCGAGGAAGTCCTTGGTGGGCTCACACCTTTTCCCCGGATCCCTTTTGTAATAAAGTCATCGATTAAATGCGTAGACATGCCCAACCAGACACTCTAAACAAACAAACAGACAAGCAAACAAACACCCCAACACAACGGATCATTGACACTAAAATGATTCGTGTTAGGAAACTCGACAATAGATGAAAAGCAAATATGACCTATTTATTAAATAATAGTTGTGACCAACGTTTCTCAGTAATTCCGGTTTGTATTAAAGCTTTGTTTCTTTAGTGAATTACCGGAAAGCATATCTTTGTTTGGGAGAATTGATCGCCTTGGAAGCAACACCAATCTCTGCTTGCAGTGCCCTATATATAATGGCTTATTTAATCCAATTAAGAAATAACGTAAAATCGGGTACAGTCTTGACGTCAGTCGAGTAACGCGCGCTATTTTGTTCACTTCAAATCGTTGGAAACAAGGTTAGAATAAAAGGAATGTCGTGCTCCTTAAAGGTATTATACAGGATTGGTTGAGCTGACAAAATAGTCGCAGACAGTGTTCATGTTCTGTGTGATCAACCATTTCCATGAAATAACCTGTGAAAAGTTTGGCTTAATCCGTTGTGTGAGTCAGGAGAAAATAGTGCAAAACCATGCACAATTTCAGCATGTAAAGGCATTGTCTTTAATTTTGGTTGTAGCAACCGAAATCAGCTTTTGCATTTGTTTTATGGTTTCCAGATACATTTTTCTCGAATATGACTTTATTACAGAGGGAAATATTTCACAGAAAAAAAAATTGCTATAGTATGATCTTCAGAATCAGTAAGCTTTCAGACTAAAATTAAATATTAATTATTTTTTATCGATACCAATCCTGTATAATACCTTTAATGGATGATAACATGCTATGATTGACATTGTGTAAATGGGAGATAGGATTAAGACGGCCACTTCGTTTGTTTTATCGGCAAAGTCGGCATTTATGATTTTGTTTCCAGTTAAAATAATAAATTGAACAAAACAAGCAATGTTGTTAGTTTGCTGTACAAACGGTCCTCGTTGAAAAGCAAACAAACTCTCAATTATTCTCAGGTAAACCTCAACCACGACGGACATCAAACGTTTCAATGCAAAGCTTTCTTATGATGACCCAATTTTTGTCTATCCGGCTTTTCAAAAATTAGCAAAGAAAAGCTTTCAGCGGGCTTCGGTAATTTGTATAAAGGTACAAACTATTAAATTAAACAACGACAAGCTATTTACTTAACGACAGGCATATACCTAAAGGTGCTGATATACGTTTGGTAATGGGAACCCACTGTTTGTTTCAATCTATAGTTGTAGACCAAACAGCTAACCTGTGAAAATTTCATTTCAAAAGGTGGTAGCGTTTTTGAGATATTACAGAATTTTGGAGCGGATAGTCCACGAAGGAAGAATAATCTGCGATTGGAATACACACTCGCTCAGATTCAAATTTTCGGGGATAAAAAGTGATATCTTTTTTTATAACCGCAGTACTTCGAAGGAAAAGTTTCTCAAAATTCATTATACTATCCAAAGCTGCTGTACTTCTAACCAGGTAAGTTTTTATTGCCATTAATTTTCAGAGTCATTACCAATCGTGTACGATACCTTTAATAACATGCTCACCTAAAAGGTCCTTGCTTTTTGTTTGTACACATGTTATTTTACACTTAAAGGCCCCGTACACTATTGGTAAGATCGAAAAACACAAATGTTCACAGATTCACACACAACTTACATGAGTTAAAGTAAGTAATGGTTGACTGCCTAAAATGCTATATCGTTTCTGAGAAATGAGTAAAACAATAGTTTTTATCACGCACGATATTTTGAAAAAACAAAATACACATAAGGTCTCTTTTCGCTATTTTTTCGTGACCTCGATGACCAATTAAGCTCAAACTTTCACAGGTTTGTTTGTTCATGCATTATGTTGAATCACATAAAATGTGGACACTGATTTTGAGCTGATACCAAAAGTGTACAACACCTTTAACCTCTCTTTACGCGTGTTGAGTTTTACCATTCTACTCGCGCATTCAAACTCGTGCAATGCACAATTTTTAATCGGGCGAGTCCATGCGAATAACTCGGTTTACCACAGTTTGGACCACCTTTTCCCGCGTCCTACACCACCCATTAAAACCCTGCGTGACACCATCCAACAAGATTCACACTTGGACACCATCATTGACCGATTGAGTAACAGTTAGATTTTAGCGTGTAATACATTTTTGTTGAGAACCAAATCACTTTTAAATCGCCCAAAGCAATAGACCCTTTTGACTAAATAAAATAAATTCAAGCAAAATGTATTTTAAGATGAGCCCACATGTGTCTCTTTGAATAGTTTATACCACTTTACCTTATAAGTACCAATGCTGAGTAATTGCTGTACACTTCCTATGGGAATTCCGGGAGAGCTGGTCATTGATGGATTGTTTTAGTGAAGAAAAAAACACCCAAATGGTAACAAGACAAATGGCACGCTATTTGGCTAGGTGTAAACATGGAACGTAGAATTTTTTAGATTAAACAAAATAAATTGGCTTTTTAATTAAAAGCTGACACTCAATGAGTGAGCGATGGCTCCACGCAGGTTTAAGTTTCTGAATTACACACGCTATATGTTTACGTAGTGTCTCGAGTAAACCTAATGGCGTACGTTCCCGAAAAATGAAATCCACGTGTTCACTACCCGTTAAAACTTTAAAGACACTGAACACGTTTGGAAATTGTCAAAGACCAGTGTTCTCACTTGGTGTATCCCAACATACGCATAAATAACAAGCCTGTGAAAATTTGGGCTCAATTGGTCATCGAAGTTGCAAGAAAATGATGAAAGAAAAAACACCCTTAATTGTTGTACAAATTTGTGTGCTTTCAGATAGGAATAAAAACTTCTTGCAAGAAGTTTTTAGTAATTTAGTGAGAAATTAACTCTTTCTCAAAAACTACGTTACTTCAGAGGGAGTCGTTTCTCACAATGTTTTATACTATCAACAGCTCTCCGTTGCTCGTTACCAAGTAAGTGTAATGTTAATAGATATTTTGAGTAATTACCAAACGTGTACGATACCTTTAAGTCACATTTTCCTTCCCGATTACCGGTGCCTAAAGCCTACTTCGAATTTTTAATGAAAACAGGTATTATACAGGATTAGTGGAGCTGACAAAATAGTCTTATACAGTGTTCATGTTTTGATGTGATCAACCAAATACATGAAATAACAAACCTGTGAAAATGAGGGCTTAATCCGTTGTGTGAGTCAGGCGAATATAATGAAAACCCTTGCACAATTTTCAGCATGTAAACACATTGACCTTAATTTTAGTTGTAACAACTGAAATCAGCTGCTGCGTTTTTTTAAAGGTTTTCAGATATAGTTTCTCGAGGGAGACATTTTACAAGAAAAAAAGGTTCTAGTATGAACATTATAATCAGTAAGCTTTCAGATTAAAATTAAACAGTGTAAACAATCTGTGTAATGACTTTAAAGGAAAACCCGTAGGCTGAGCTGGCTGAGTCTAATGGTAATTCGCGCGTCTGGCTCAATGTTTGGCAGACAACAAATAATGCATGATATCGATGAATTAACTTTCAAGCTGGAGATGACGTATTTGTATGACGTAGGTAGGTTTTAAACCGTTGCGGGCGTTGTTTTGGATTACTTTGCCCTGTGATCACATTGAGATCTAGCATCGTATTGCCTCGATCGTTTACTAATGCAGACTTTTGACCGTCTTAAAGAGTGTTGTGTACAACAGTGGTAAGATTGAAAATAAAAATGCTCACAGATTTGCAGATAAGGTATTAAGACGGCCATGGTGGAAAACTTGCCTTTAAAGGTACTGGACACGTTTGGTAATTACTCAAAATAAATATTAGCATAAAAACTGACTTGGTAACGAGCAACAGAGAGCTGTTGTATAGTATAAAACATTGTGAGAAACGACTCCCTCTGAAGTAACGTAGTTTTTGAGAAAGAGGTAATTTCTCACTAAAATATTTGAATCTGAAAAAGACTTCAGGCCTGAAGCCTTTTTCAGGCATCTGACTCAAATTTGTGCAGCAAGGATGTTTTTCTGTCATTATTTTCTTGCAACTTCGATGACCAATTGAGCCAGAATTTTCACAGGTTTGTTATTGTATGCATATGTTGGGATACACCAAGCGAGAACACTGGTTTTTGACAATCTAAACGTGTTCAGTGCCTTTAAAGGTACACCAGAAATTTGTGAACGTTATTACAAGTGCAGTTTTTTGTTATCTCTTTGAAAAAAAATAGACTAAACAAAACCAAACATATTGAAGCTCCTTTTTAAAAACTAATGACTCGATCATTAAAACGCGTTATCACCATTTATCACCAAGTGAGAATACTGGTCTTTGACAATTACCAAACGTGTCCAGTGCCTTTAACACTTTTGCTGTAGTTTTTTGAAAAAAAAGTAAAACAGTTTAGTTTTGATCATGCGATTCCAAAACCTGATGTTTGAAAACTGTGGAAATATGTCAGGTTTTTCTTTCACTGTTTTCTCTTGACTCCGATGACGGATTGAGCTTGAACCCGAGGGACCTGTTTGGTTGCGTTGTCAGACTTGCTGACAAGCTTTTTCCATAATAGGTTAAGAGGGTTTGTTTTGCATTTTCAATGATTTTATTATCTAAGTTGTTTACATGTCCAAGTATCGCCTAGGTTAATTCATGGTTAATTTAAGCTTATTGGTTTGCATATAATTAACTAAGTTGTATAATTTGGTTTCATCTACCATTGAAAATTGACATGCCGATTGTGTACACACGGATGCTGGCAGAGTTGTCTTGCCCACCTCCTAACCAAATCACTGACCCCTGTTGATTGACACCCCCTCTAGGACGTGTGGTATGGTCCAGCTTAGGATATCATGGCATGCGAGCTGATCAAATTGTACCGTACGATGCAACCTCGTCCCCAAGGTGTAACAAGCAGTACGACGTTGTCCGCTCTCTCACCCTGGTATTGGATCATTTGCATATCCAATTTTTTTGGATACGTATGCAAATTAGAATAGTCTGGCTGTGAACCGTTGAAAACTGAATGAGTACAAGTTAACATGTTTACGTTAGACTTTTGTACACCAGTCGTTGTCCAATCAGGGTATAAGTATAAGGAGTTTCCCTCCCAGGGTTTACTATCGTAAACATGGTTGGAAACAAAGTAAACCATGGGGACGAGGTTGCGTACGATGTGGTTAAGACAATGGAAATATGAAAACATGGCAGCATGTGCTGCGCGGTCCTCACTGCAGGGTTTTAAACATCCACAAGTTTGTTATTTCATGTACATTGTTTGCTCACATACGGTGCGGATACTGGTCATTGACAAGTACCAATGTTTCCCGCGTGCTTGCAAGCAAAGCTACGGCTTAAAATTTGTCAGCATTAAAACAAAGAAGACGTGTATTAAAAACACAAAATGGATACAAAAAATTCTCTCAAATTGTACCCCAAACAAGAGAATGCTGCTGAACAGACGTGAAGTTTGAAAGCATGCAATTGTCGTTCTATAAATGTCAGTCTCTACTACAGTAACAACAGAAGACAGATCCGGCCAAACTACATCCGGCATTTTATGTATAAACTGTAAACAACAATCTCTAAAAAACCAAGGGACAATTGTATTCCCGCCTAAACCGGACGAGAAGCTTGAAACACACATTTTTGTAAAGAGAGCGACGTCACGTTGCCTTAGTCACGGTCTGCAAATACCATAACCTCGACAACTAAATAAAGCCAATTCTATAAAATGACAAAATGGCAACCGAGAGCGCGCATCCCTTATCCACTGACCGACTGTGTCTCGGTCGATTACACAGTCACATTGTTGTCAGCCATCCCATAATATTCAAGGGAATCACAGACAACCGTCTGAAGGGAAGAGCGTGAAAGGTATTAAGAGTAAGCCCTATTGCGTTATCTTAAAGGGACACGTTGCCTTAAATCGGGCGAGTTGGTCTATAAAAAGCAATCGTAACCGTTTGTTATAAAATGCATAGGCCTATGGTTAGAAAGATGTTATAAAAGTAGAATACAATGATCCACACAAATATGTCTCGAAATCGCGTGGTTTTCCTTTTACATCGTGAACAAACACGGTCGGCCATTTTGTGGAGTCAAATTTTTGACTCCACAAAATGGCCGACCATGTTAGTTCGCAAAGTAAAGGGAAAACCACGCAATTTCGAGGCATATTTATTTTGTGTGGATCATTGTATTCTACTTTTATAACATCTTTCTAACCATATGCATTTTATAAGAACGGTTACAAACACCTTTTTTTAGACCAACTCGTCCGATCCAAGGCAACGTGTCTCTTTAAATATTAAAGGTAGGGTCATAGGCCCTAATAATTGACAATTTTGCCTGTAAATCAGCCTTGTGTTGACAAAAACCAAACGATAATCCTTTACCTTTAAAACCCTTCCCGGAGGGAAAGGGCCAACAGATAGTTCCACATAATCACTAATTAAGTAATTTTTCCAAAGTGTAATGACTGTGGAAGTCAAATTCCTTGATATTCTACAATTGACCATTCCACATATCTAAGAGGGGGAGGGGTGTCAGGCCCAAGATTTATTTATTATTTTTTTTCAGGATTTCTTTCATGAAAAATATTGATTATTTACCAGTTATCGCCACATAATCAAATTAAGTAATTTCTCCAAAGTGTAATGACTGTGGAAGTCAAATTCCTTGATATCCTACAATTGACCATTCCACATATCTGTGGGGGTCAGGCCCAAGATTTAAAAAAAAAATTATACAGGCTTTTTTTCAAGAAAAATATTGGATGTTTTGGTAGTAAATATTGGCATGCCATTAAGAACTTACATAATTAGATAAATATACCAATTACTGGTTGCTAAAGGACTCAAATAATCTTAGACAATAGCTGGGCATGTAAAGAAGACCCTTAGATGTACAAGTTATTGGGACATGCACATATTTATTAATATTTAGTAATATTGGCACTTTCGTTCCTCGGGATAAAGTCGGGGTGTTACCACGCCCCTAAAAGGTTACGGTAGCTAATTAGGGAAAATAAATCAATTACTGGGTAACTAATGAACTCAAATAATTCTAGACAATAGCTGGGCATGTAAAAGAAGTCACTTATATGTAAAATGTCATCGGAAATGCACAGAAAACGTTTTCAATATATATTGGATGTGGTACGATCTGTTTGCCGTTTCCAGCATTGACGTACAGTAAGTAGACTTAACGGTTGGAAAACCGCGTCAAATTTCTTCCAACATTGGGTTCTTTGTTTACTGTTGAATGTTTTACCTCGGGCCAAAGGCATAGAGCAGTATTGTGTTTTTGTAGGTGTTCATTTTGTACACCGTCTATTTTTCAACAAATTTGAGACTCGACCGTGATTTTGCATAGAAGCTTGTGATGCTTTAGGGTATATCCTTATTTCATCCTGTTTGGTTGCAATTTACAACGCCACTGCGCTATACGTTGTCAGCACACGTTTGGTAATTCGAGCCTATTGTTAATTTCAATCCCATAGTTGTAAAAATACACCATAAAACTAACCTGTGAAAATTTCATTTCCAAAGGTGGTAGCGTTTTTGAGATATTACCGAAAATCTGGAGCGGTTACGTCCACGCAGAAACAACAATCTGCATTGAAATACACACTCTGAGAAGCGTTACCGTAACGCCTCTTATTATTCAACATATTTTGGGGATAAAAAGTGATATATTTTTCCATAACCGCAGTCCTTCGAAGTAAAAAGTCTCTCAAAATGCATTATACTATCCAAATCTGCTGTACTTCTTACCAAGTAAGTTTTTATTGCCACACATTTTCGGAGTCATTACCAAACATGTATGATGCCTTTAAGAGAGTTCGTTTTGCATTTTTTCAACGATTTAAACAAAAAATCTGAGTGTGTTGATTACATGTCCAGATATTGCCTGTGGGTTAATTGAAGCTTTGTTTGCTTAATTAATTAAGTTGTATAATTTTGTTTCATCTACCATTGACAATTGACATGCCGATTTTGTACACAAAGGATGCTGGCAGAGTTTTGTCCTGCCCCCTTCTTACAAATCACAGACCCCTGTTGATTGACACCCCCTCTAGGATGTGGCACGGTCCAACTTTAGGCATATGAGCTTGTCTCTGACAGCGGACCTCATGTCATACTGCAGGGTTTATAATGGGGTGCTTCATAAAAATCATTGTTAGATAAATACTAAGTCCATCGACGTTGCAACACTTAAATAAGCTACCGGATATTTCTTTCAACTGTATTACTGATGGAATTCTCGGGATACTTAATAATGGTGTCAATGATCTTTTCTGATGACAAATTTGTTGGTTTACTTTTCCCTAGACAATACGGGCTCCACCATACCCCATGTGTCTGTAAGGATATCCTAACTTGTTTATACACAAAGCTTTGATGAAAGACCGAGCCTCAACAATTTATAGTATTCATTTAAGAAATTAATTTGGGGGAACTAGAGCATCATAAGAACAAGTCCACCAAAATAACTTGATTTACGGAAGAATTTTCACTAAAAGGAAATCTCTTTTCTTCAGGTGTTCATCATTCAAGTTAAATAAAGTTGAATAAATTTGCAAATGAAAAACAGGAAATGATATGAAAAACAGGAAATGATATGAAAAACAGAATTCATGTTAGCTTGGGCTACGCTCCGCGTGCAAGGAAGACTTTAAGGTGATATCAAGCATCAGAGCGTAGCGCCACAGTGACGCCAAAAGTTACCTTACTAACCTGGAGTGGCAGTCTGGGGACCACTCAAGGATCACTCAAAGTTTACAGCGCGTATTGCTGCCGGTGACGCTTGTAGGTTGTTGTTGTTCTTCTAGTTATTATATATTTCTGGCAATGAAACCATCTTTATTTTGTTTTGTACTGGGCATCCCAGCCTCAAGCTTTTGCTTTCCTACGGCTTAATGTCTCATCCAAAGGACAAAGCAATTATGGTAAAGTATCTTGCTCAAGGACACAAATGCCACGACCGGGACTCGAAACCACACTCTGCTGATCAGAAACACCAGAGCTTGAGTTCGATGCGCTCTTAACTGCTCGGAAGGTTGAGATATTGACTGTTCACTGACAGACATGGAGAGGGGGGAGCAAGGACGCTGAGGGCGTGGTTTATATCGATTTGCTTAAACAGGTGATCCGGTCGAAGGAAAAAAAGTGCCTTCTGCTAGCTTGAAAATAAAATGCAATTCCAGTCCACTTTATGATTTACTTGCAATTGGCCTACTCGTGTTTTTCTCCGAGTAAAATCCAGGTCATAACTTATACACGAGAATATGGTATTTGCAACCTCAATCTATAAATACAAAAAGAGACAAGGCAAGGCAAAAACACAGTGGCAACTTGATCAAAAGACATCCAAGACAACACATCATAGCCACTGAATGGAAAATATATCAAAATGGTGTAAAAATACATGACAATGGACACGGAAATTTCAACGATACTTTAAAGAAAAATTAAAATTGTAATATGAGATCACTATTAGTGATATAGCTTTCTTTCCATTGACTGCTTTGCCAGGTTTATCATCACTGTCTTGTTTTTTTCATATATACATCATATTTTCTTAAGTTAAATAAGCGTTGTTGTTGTTTGTAACTTGTTGTTTTTTGTTCCTATTCGTACGTCCTCTGTTTGTCCGTTTGTCTTGTCTATGTCTGTCCACAGGCTGATAACTACAAGCCTCGGCTTATCAAATCAGCCTCCATACTGCTCATTTTCTTTGACTGTCTAAACATTAAACTTCTCTGTTCGCCATTACATTGTACATGTATATGCATTCTGTAATGCTGTGTTTTTGACAGTATGGAAATAAATGTGAATTGAATTGAAAGTAGTGATTTCTTAAAGAAACAGAGCATAGTTATTGGTTAAAAAGGCACCAGGTGATGAGTTAATTCTTGACCGGTACAGTGATCCTTGGTTATATTAACTCAGATCATGGTGAATAATTACTCTCTCTCTATAGCTGGCGGTAATTTAAGTGATTTTTGTCCTTGAACTTTGTGAAGTACAGGGCCCAATTTCATAAAGCCTGTAAGCACAGAAAAGTATTGCTTAGCAGAAACAGGTTACCAGCCAAAAAATACATAAAGTTTGCATTGTTGTGACTGGTGCCCCACTCAATGTTTTGCTTGGCAAAGAAATGTGTCAAGCAGTATTTTCTGCTTAACAGCTTTATGAAATTGGGCCCACATTGCATAATAGACACAAGCCCAAAACGGTCCCCCCACTGAGGTCAATGAAGAGCTATCATTGGCTGAGAGTCGTGCAAAGCGCGTACACGCGTGCACATTGCCATTGTTTGACATCAAAGATGGCGGCCAATACAAGGGGTCTAATCCATTGATCTCTATTATATAATAGAGATCAATGGTCTAATCAGTGTGTCATCAACCTCGTTCCCAGTGGTGGACGATCTCGCCGCAACATTTTGTTTTTCTTTCCCAGAATGCCTTGCTCGATTGTAACCCCTGGAAGTGTGACTTCAAAGTATCCAAATCATTGATCTCTATTACACAGGTTGTTGAATCCATTTGTGTACTTCAATTACCATGACCACTGTATTTGTGTTGGGTACTTTCATAATCGTTCTTTTTGTTTAGTTACGTAAGTTCATCGGTTTATCGCTGGAAGTTCTTATTTTATTTTTTGGTTTTTTAAAAACATTTTTATTCAACTACCAACTACCAAATTATCCAAGTGTCATAGTTATAAGTGATTTGCTAAACGTACACTTCACACTCGGTGTAATTATGAGGTATTAATTGCACATTATTTCTATCTTTGTTTGTTTATCTATTTATTTTTATCTTTGAGAAAATGATGATGAAGTGTTTTTCTGTGATTCCAGATGGCCCCAGCACTACAAAATTCTCACAAAAATGTGAAACTTGAAAACTGTATAAATAGGATACACCAGAAATGCACTGGCGCGCCTAGGCACCCCTAAAAAGGGGGGCCAGTGGTGTTATGTGGAATGAAATAGTTGTGGGAACCACGCAACCGGCTGTTCTTCACAGGGGTGTTTAATTGTGATAAACCCAGTCCGACAAAAAATAATTATTTTAAACTACATATGCTCATCAAGCTGCGTCTGTTTATACTGCACTGTACATACTGCACTGTACTTCCTTCACGAACATTTAGAACCATTTCCAATTTCATTTAATGGGTTTCTTCTTTCATTGTGACCGTCGTTCTAGGACCATTTCCAGTTTCATTGAATGGGTTTCTTCTTTCATTATGACCGTCGGTCTATTTCCTTACTTGCCCCCTCCCCTTCCCAACCCTATCCTAAAATATGTTATCGGGCAATCAAGACACAGCAAGCCGCGACGCAAGTACAGTACATGTACATACATAATAATACACGTGAGTGTATTTCAACCCAACCTCAGCGGTCAACCTCGTACTGCTCGACACACCTTGGGGACGAGGTTGATTTCAACCCACAACTATTACGTCCAAGTACGCATGTGCAAGGGGAAAGGGTTGGTGGTCGATACAAAACATTTCACTTAATGTATTTTGCACTCGAAAACCCTTTTATCGTGTTCCCGTTGACGTCCCTGACATTTATTGGTAGGCCTACATGTATTGTGCGGAAGTAATATTGCTGTTCTTCCCTCGAGTACAAGTAAAAACATTACTGCGTGTGGTTAGAGGCACTGTGCACGTTTGGTAATTACTCAAAATATATAATGGCATAAAAACTTAATTGGTAATGAGCAACGGAGAGCTGTTGATAGTACACAACATTGTGAGAAACGACTCCCTCTGAAGTAACGTAGTTTTTGAGAAAGAGGTAATTTCTCACTAAAATAATAAAAGACTTCTTGCAAGAAGCCTTTTATTCCTATCTGAAAGCAAACAAATTTGTACAACAGGGGTGTTTTTTCTTTCATCATTTTCTTGCAACTTCGAAGACCAATTGAGCCAGAATTTTCACAGGCTTGTTATTTTATGCATATGTTGGGATACACCAAGCGAGAACACTGGTTTTTGACAATCTAAACGTGTTCAGTGCCTTTAAAGGTACACCAGAAATTTGTGAACGTTATTACAAGTGCAGTTTTTTGTTATCTCTTTGAAAAAAATAGATTAAACAAAACCAAACATATTGAAGCTCCTTTTTAAAAACTAATGACTCGATCATTAAAACGCGTTATCACCATTTCCTGTGTCATGAAACATACATGGAAGTGTATTAACAACATGGTGGGAAAAAAAACCTATTCCATACGTACGAGTTAGTAATTCGTACGAACTAATATTCCGTGCGTACGAATGACTAATTCCTACTTCGAATTACTTATTCATACGCACGGATTACTATTCCGTACGTACGAATTAGGAACACGTACGTACGGATTGGTTAATCGTACGTACGGATTAGGGTACGTACTGAATAGTAATTCGTACGTACGAATTAGTGATCCGTACGTACGGAATAGGTTTTTTACCATGTCCTATAATACTATTCCATACACGTACCACAATACGCAACCAAAACAACACTAGTTTTGCGTTTAAATTCATACAAAGGTTTTCAGCGCACCAGGATGAACAGTTTTGCAAAAGTTTCTAATAAACTTGATTCAAAGGGCAAGAGAGAGAAAACCAACCACATTTTGTAGCATTTCCACTTCTTAAAGGAACGTCAGAACTGGTAATTAAAATTTTCTTTAAGATCACAGATTTACATAAAACTTACACGGTCTAACGATGATGATAGTAGAAAACATCCTTAGAAATATTTCTGTCTGAAATGCCATATTTGATGAGAAAGAAATAAAACTAATTTCCGATTGGAGCTTATCGCTCATGAGCGTTTTATTCATGCATTGTATAACACATGCTGTGTAATCGGTTTTTCACTATTTTCTCGTGACCCAGATGGCCGATCGATCTCAAACTTCTACAGGTTTGTCATTTTGTGTATATGGTGGATTATATAGAGTGCTTACACTGTTTTGTAAGCAAAAACCAATTCTGTAATATTCCCTTAAATTTATATTTCATAGACAGTACACTCTAAAAACTACCGGGTCATAATTAATCCGGATTCCGGGTCCAAGGTTGCCTGACCAACTTCTGGGTAAGTTTGATCCGGGAACTGGTCAATGGGATTTTTGACCCGGACTCTGCATCAGTTTGACTCATATCTGGGTCATTTTGACACAGATTCTGGGTCACACTGACCCAGAAATGGGTCAGGCCCTACAGGGCCTTGATCCGGGTCATTTTTTCTATTGTATTTTCATGTATTTTTAAGCACGAGAGCAAAGGCATTTTCTATTGTATACTTGTTTATAGATAGCAATAAAACCAAATCAATCAGTCAGTCAATCAATCAATCAATCAATCAATCAATCATGACCCGAGAGGTTAATCAAGCATCACCAATGTCTTGTATCTCATCGTGGTTTATAGTGAGCAGACATACGAATTCCAGCATCACTATGTTGCACATTGTCTTGATTCAAAGACAGTAAGCATACCAGTAGCAGCAGATTAACAATGCTGTACACTGCCTTAATTCAAAGGGAGTAAAAACATTGGTAGTCCCAGCCTATTTCTACACCATCCGCCCAGATAATTGTTAATAAGCAGGACAGTTCTTTTCAGAACTGAGAAGTCTCCCGAACACCCGAACAATCTACTCCGCGGTAGTAGAATTAAGCAAGACAGTTCTCTAAGAACAAACTCTGTCTGGCAAGTAGATACACAGATGGTGTTACCGCAAACCAAATATATTAACATTAGTTTTGTCACACTATATAAACTAACACCACATCTTTAATGGACTATTTCACCTTGGAAATACACGACACGTTTTCTGCGCATTGGCAATTATTGAAGTCTCCCGCTGCATCGAATGTTGATGTTTTTTAAGCCATTAAATCTCAACTCCCACTCTTTGAACGATTGAGATGCCCGGTGCCTGGTCCCTAA
This sequence comes from Plazaster borealis, assembly GCA_021014325.1. Classification (NCBI taxonomy): domain Eukaryota; kingdom Metazoa; phylum Echinodermata; class Asteroidea; order Forcipulatida; family Labidiasteridae; genus Plazaster; species Plazaster borealis. The sequence goes on from JAJGQC010000572.1 coordinate 52,956, forward strand.
TGCTTAAAATTGACCTAAAATATTGACTTAAAAGTTTCTCCCGGGCAATATCGAATTGAGTTGAAAGAACGCACATTTTGTGTTGTGTCCTTCGCTCACCTGTCAGGTGATGCTTTATTGAATATACATGTGTGACTTTGAACAACCAAATTAAATGTGCTCACAATTTGAGACTATCGAGGGGCTTGGAAGAGCGGGGAAAATGTCTCATCTAGACGGAGAGGTTAATGCTGAGACCGATCGATGCCAAATCAAACAGGTTGTCAACAACCAAATGGCTGACATTTAAAAGTATGTTCCTTTTTCAATCGGTTAGCCGATTCGGGGTCTTCTTTAAAGAAAGGGAGTAGTTTAAAGTTATTATACAGGATTGGTAGAGCTGACAAAATATTCGCAGACAGTGCTCATGTTTTGTGTGATCAACCATATACATGAAATAACAAACCTGTGAAAATGTGGGCTTAAGGAAAAAGTCAGGCTTAAGGAAAAAGTCAGGAAAAAATATAGTGAAAAAACCATGCAGCTTTTTTAGCATGTAAACACATTTTCCTTAATTGGGGCTGTAACAACCGAAATCAGCTGTTGCTTTTCTTTAGGTTTTCAGATACAGTTTTCTCGAATATGACTTCATTTCAGAGGAAAATATTTCACCGAAAAAATTGTTCTAGTATGAACTTCAGTAAGCTTTTATACGAAAATTACACAATGATGTTATTTATCCTTAATCCTGTATAATACCTTTAAGTGAAATACGAAACTGTATCTAAAAAGTCTGATCAGTGTTTCGAGAATTTATAACAAAAGTTGCTAATTTGATTATTGTTTCCGTATCGATAAGCGAACAATAAGCAAAATTAGACTTACTGTTTAACACGCTAATTACACTGTGGTAGAAACAAACTGCGCGTCTCATCTCGAGGGATCAAATAAAATTGAATAATCAAAGGATAAAACTAATAATTAACAATATTACGGAGGAATCGTATTTGAGTTTTAATTTAATACTCATAAAATGATAATGACTTTCCAATAACGTATCAATGCGTTTTAGCGTCCTGGTCATTGGGCCAATACCATTCATGTAATCTTTCTCAGCTCCCTGGGGAGTAAACAGCCCTGGACGGCCGTGGCGCTAAAAATACTTTTTCAAATTCAACATCAACTCTGACCCTTGCAGGTACCTATTTATACTCCTGGGTGAAGAGAAGCAATTGTAGAAAAGCACCTTGCTCAGCACACAAGCGCCATGACCGGGATATGAACAAAATGACTCTGGGTTTATCTTTCAATTTCTGCTTGATTAATATTATGGATATGTAAAGAGGTAACTTGAAAATGCTTTCTGACATTTTTGTGCAAAAGTATTTCAAACAAAGTTGATAATAATCCGACTGTGTTCAAAATGCTGTTTCAATGGTTACCTTTATGATGTTTACTGGGACACGTCGCGATATGTTTCAGCAGACCAGACAAGATTATACAGCACCACTCGCCTGCCATGATTGGCTTGTATTGGTGAGTGTCAGTCACGCTTGACCAATCAGAATGAAGATGCACCCGACGTCACCAAGGGAGGCAACGGCACCGATTCCTATAGCGTGCTCCTCGCTCTGCGGAGTGTAGGTTTTGCCACGCCACATATAACGCGGTGTCTTTAGGAAAAGCTGCCTTAACTTATACTATGTGTCGTGTTCAAAGCAGTGTTGTCTTTGGATCACCGACTCCAACCTGACGTAGACTTCCCTTAGTCAAACACCGATATGCTGTTTTTCCTGGCAAGCACGTATTAACATTGAAAGATGTTTTGATGGAACACTGAAGAGCACTGTAAAGACGAGGGTTTTCAGCGACAGACCGGCTTCCAACAGCGGATCTGACTCTTTTGAACTCAACGGTAAAAACCCTGCTTGGAGGAGGTAACTTTTTCGCAGTGTTTCAACCCGTTTTTGAGGTTGAAGGAAAACGTCAACTCTTGCATCAAACTGGAGGCCTATTTTCTAAAAGCTTCTGCATAGAGTCTCCAAACCGCAAACTTCTCGGTCATCATTTTTGATTTTCGATTGCAACCAGTGCCTCATTTCAATTGCAACCAGTTCCTCATTTCGATTAACGAATGCAGAAAGCAAACGGCATGACGTTTCCGGAGCACTTGTAAAAAAATGCCCGCTCAAGTCATCAGGATAACAACGCACGCTACCATGTAAAGTTAATTACTTATTGGATCTTGCATACAGTGTCGATTCATCGAATTATGACGCGTGCTCAAAGTAGTAAGTTGTGACGTGTAACTAAAAGGATACACCCCCCTTCATCGTCTTCAATGTCTTAATGGTTCTAGCTGTTGATCAAACGTGTCGTGTACAGTTTTGAACAAGCTTGCATCGGGTTAAACCCTGTAAACAACAGCTACGAAATTCACTTTCGAAAACGACTTCAGATGTCATTATCCGTTCGCTTCACTGAGTTCTGGATGGAGTGTCTTGATTTGGAACGTGGCTGAAATTTTCAAATTACCAGCCCGGGGTTTGCTTATCGCCCTTCCAGTTGGTTTACTTGTATGCGTGAGTGAACATATTCCATTAGGAACGTATTTTGTATGAAGTGTTTTCTGCATCGGGAGTGTTTTTCGGATGGATTCAACCACTATGCAGACACCTGTAAACATGACTGATACGAACGCCAGCGGAGTTGGGTTTGCCTTGCCGCCGGGCGCACCCTTGGAGGCGAGCCTGTTGTCCATCGCGACAATCATGACCGTACTGGGGAACATCGGGACGCTCGCTGCCTTCATATCCGACCCGAGTCTCCACCAGAAACCGAGTAACTTACTCCTGGTCAGTTTGTCCGTGGCTGACCTCCTGATGGGTCTCATCGTGCTGCCCCTGCGGGTAGTGGAGACTGCCCTGGGGTACTGGCCCCTGAAAGAAGAGTTGTGTATGGTGGAGGTTTTCTTTGCCGATATTGCCCTCACCGTGGCGATCTACACGGTGACCGCAATCAGCGTTGATCGATTCCTCCTCGTAGCAAAAGACTACTCCAGATACGTCGCCATCCAGTCTCTGTTCACAGTGCGCATTACCATTTGCGGTATCTGGGTGCTGGTTATACTCAGTGCGTTGTTAGAGATGATCTTGTGGTGGACTGATGCGCTACAGAACCGAGTCCTCATCAACTTTAACTTTTTCTGCCTACCGCCAGTAAAGCTCGACGAAACATTCCTGTATGCCATTTTCATCTGTGGATTCTTCATTCCGCTGCTTATAATTCTGTTCTGCAGCATTGGGTTCATGTACCATCTCCGTAAGAGACTGAGGGGAAAGATTCATGCGAACGGAGACTTCAGCAATACCGAGATGTCTGCGGCAGCGGCGTCTACGGCTGGAAGACCCCGCCAAACGGCCTGGACAACGGTCACTGCGTCGCCCTCACGCGGGTCGGTTACCAACAAGGCCTTAGCAGCCTCTCCATCAGCGGTGAATGACGGAGCGAGTACTGTGTCCGCAGCCAACGGGCAGGAGACGCGTGAGACACGGCGTAAAATGACCGTCAAGAATCGCTACATTAAGCCAGCTATCACGATGGCGGCACTGCTGGTGGTGTTTACTGCATGTACGTTACCGTACCTCGTCATAGCAGCTATCATCTCGCCCATCTGCACATATTGCATTCCGTACGCCACTCGCGTCCATGTTGCTAATCTGATGTTCGCCAATTCATGCATTAATCCCATTCTATACGCGGTAACTCAGAATAAGATTAGACAATTTTATCGCACCCACGTATTTTCCTTCTGCAAAAAGAGACGAAGATAAACCAAAAACAGACTGATCACAATGCGACGCTAGGTGGCAGCACACATGCCACTGGAGATGCGCAAACTTCCGAGAACAGAGAATTTACCATGGGCTTTTTCGAAACCTCGGCTTAGGCTCCGGCTCCGGCTCCGGGCTCTGTTCGATGCTGGAAACACCGTGCAAAATGTGCAGTGATTCAATGAGTGATGACAGAGCCCAAGCCGAAGCCTGAGCCCATCAAGCCGAGGTTTGGAAAAGGCCCTTGGTAAGGCCGTGTCCGAATTGGCAGATGCGGCTACGGCTGGTTTGCCGCGTCACCATGCGTTGAGGTATAGAGCCTCCTTGGAAACACCCTTAGCAACAGTCGTAGCCGTAGCTGTAGCCGCCAGTTCGGAAGACTGCTGCCAGCTAGCGTCCCCCAATATAATGGCCTTTTCGAAATCACGGTTTCGGCTTAGGCTGTGGCTTTGAATCCGTTGGTAAAATTTGAACACTATTCGGTAGGGGACTTCATAAGCCGGAGCCCAAGGCCCGAGCGTTCAACCGTTGGTTTCGAAAATGGCTAATGTCCCCCATATACGGTACATCACCAAATTCACCTGGCATTGCCGTCTAGCATCCACAACCACACTACTACAATAACATTACATAAGCAATCAACAGTTGGGACCAGACTTTCTACCCTATACTATTTTGACCAAGTGAGGGAAAATTAGCCAAAATGGTCACACACTACAAACACTTTCTTCAAAACCTGATGCATGGATTGCTTAAAAATTATTATCAATGATAGTTTTCATCGAAGTTGATCGCTGGATTGTGTTGCAGAACCACCCCCCCTCTAGATTCACAAAGTTTTTCAAAGCAATGTGATGTACTCGAAACCACTCCCACTGAAAAAGAGACATAATCCATTAAACTACCACCTTACTCCACGCACAAAGTAAATAGCCCACATCGCCAATCGATTTAATGTTGCCATTGATTGTATTGTCTATAATAAAGCAATTAATTCGCTTAATAGCTTTCACAATTATGTTTATCTTCAGCTGAATTTAACAAATCATCAAATTACAAATGTAAATTAAATATTTGAATGGGTAAAAGCAAAAGCGCAAAAAAGCTTGGCTTTCATACCGCTTAATAGTATGTTCACTACAGCGTCTTATGGCCACATTGGGAAGATATCCAGTCAAAGGTAAAACATCGTGACATATCTTAATTGTTTCAACCGTTGAGAACAACATCAAGGTCGTATGATCTGATAAAATAATGGGTTTGAATATTTTCTTGTTAGTACTAAAATACTTGGCTTTATATCGGCAACAATAATCCCATCGGAAACAAAATTGGACTGGAAATTTGAAGTAAAAAATTATATTTAATGTCCAAAAGTAAATCTATACAGATTAAATAAAAATGCCAAAAGCTGCTCTCATTTATTATTAATAGTTTGTTTTACAACACAATGGCTTTGGGCAAACGTCGGACAAAATTCAATCATGAAAACTCATCAAAGCTCTTCGATTCTTCATAACATTGAAGAACTTGTCAAGGATTTGTGATTTGATTGAATTTATATGTGATGGGCTTGAACTTGCCCTTGTATGTTAAAATATTTGTGATTAGACCGGTATTTACTTGGTACTTTGTAGTCTATCAACCCCCATCCCCCCAAAAAAAAGGCTCGAGCGTATTCGCATTTCTGGGACCAAGTTGGTCCCAACCATTTTGACTTGTACATGTGAGCGATTTTGTTTCTTCAAATAGGCTACTTTACTTTAAAGGTATTTTTACAGGATTTGTAAGGATAAACAAACATCATTGTTTTATTTTAGTCTGAAAGCTTACTGATTATGAAGTTCATTATCGGACAAAACATTTCTGTGAAATATTTCCCTCTGAATTGAAGTCATATTCGAAAAAACTGTACATGGAAACTATGCAAATTTGGGCTTAATCCGTTGCGTGACTCATGAGAAAATAGTGAAAAACCATACACAATTGTCAGCACATTGTCCTTATTTTTTGTTGTGATAACCGAAATCAGAGTTGCGTTCATTTAAAGAACGCAAACAAATATAACAATTATATATTATTGTTGTGAAAATAATATTTAGCCATGAAATACATGCAAGTAAAATAAATTTAAAGGCACTGAACACGTTTGGAAATTGTCAAAGACCAGTGTTCTCACTTGTATCCCAACATATGCATAAAATAACAAGCCTGTGAAAAGTTGGGCTCAATTGGTCATCGATGTTGCAAGAAAATGATGAAAGAAAAAACACCCTTGTTGTACAAATTTGTGTGCTTTCAGATAGGAATAAAAACTTCTTGCAAGAAGTTTTTATTATTTTAGTGAGAAATGACCTCTTTCTCAAAAACTACGTTACTTCAGAGGAAGTCGTTTCCTATGTTTTATACTATCAACAGCTCTCCGTTGCTTGTTACTAAGTAAGTTTTTATGCTATAACATTTGTTTTGAGTCATTACCAAACGTGTACGATACCTACAATCGACGACGAGAACCTGAGAAATCCGGTTACTAAAAAAAATCATTGTTTTAAACATCCATACAACACCGCGTTAGTTCGCCTGTCAAGTAT
>JAJGQC010000573.1:0-25000 GCA_021014325.1 Plazaster borealis
AATCCCTGCTGACGCACACATCACTTGGGCAAAGTCTTAACTTCATCCTGATGTATTTCAACTAAAAATACTAGAGGATTTCACTAATTTTGTTTCAATTTTCCTGTATTTTCTCACATGAGGTATACGTGACTGGTTTCATGGCCAGTGGAGTACCAACAATCATAGAGAGCATTATGCTTGATTATTATAAATGTACCTAAACACAGACGCTTATCTGACAATAGCAGGGAACCAGTATTAATGCACTTCACAATGATAGTGTGGCTGGTAATCTGGTCCTGCTAAAACTTGTCTGAAAACAAAGGGCGGGAACTTAACTCATTAGAACTGTTCATGACAAAACTGGTATTGGACACTGAGAACATCATTTGCCGTTTGAAATAATAATAATAACATTAATAATAACCTTATTTGTTTATGGTAGCCAGCCATGTCATCTAGAAGATGTTTTTCAATGCGCCATCTTTAAAACACATTTTCAAACAAATCACAAGGTGACTTAAAGGTATTATACAGGATTGGTAAGGATACAAAAAAAATGCTTAATTTTAGTCTGAAAGCTTACTGGTTATGAAGTCCATACGAGAACCATTTTTTTTTCTGTGAAATATTTCTCTCTGAAATGAAGTCAAATTTTAGAAAACTGTATCTAATCTGAAAACCTAAAAAACAAAACAAAAACGCAACAGCTGATTTGGGTTGATGCAACCAAAATTAAGGACAATGTGTTTACATGCTGAACATTTTGCATGGTTTTTCACTAAGTTCTCCTGACTCACACAGCGGATTAAGCCCACATTTGCACAGGTTTGGTTGACCTGCGACTATTCTGTCAGCTCTTCCTTTAAAGGGACTGTATACGTTTGGTAATTGGAACCCACTGTTTGTTTCAATCCTATATAGTTGTAGATATAAACCATTAAACTAACCTGTGACAAATTCATTTCAAGATATGCTTTTAAGATATTGCCGAAAATCTGAAGCGGTTATGTCCACGCAGGAAGAATAATCTGCAATAGGAATACACAATCTGAGAAACGTTACTGCCATCTAACGCTTCTCAGACTCAAATTTTGGGGGATAAAAAGTGATGTCTTCTTCCATAACTGCAGTTGCATTATACTATCCAAAGCTGCTGTACTTCTTACCAAGTAAGTTTGTATTGCCATTAATTATTATCAGAGTCATTACCAAACGTGTACGATGCCTTTAAAGGCATCGTACACGTTTGGTAATTGTCAAAGACCAGTGTTCGCATTTGGTGTAACCCAACATATGCATAAAACAACAAGCCTGTAAAAATTTGGGCTCAATTGGTCATCGAAGTTGCAAGAAAATGATGAAAGAAAAAACACCCTTGTTGTACAAATTTGTGTGCTTTCAGATAGGAATAAAAGGCTTCTGGCTATAGAAGTCTTTTATTATTTTAGTGAGAAATGACCTCTTTCTCAAAAACTACGTTACTTCAGAGGGAGTCGTTTCTCACAATGTTTTATACTATCAACAGCTCTCTGTTGCTCGTTACCAAGTCAGTTTTTATGCTAATATATATTTTGAGTAAATACCAAACGTGTACGATACCTTTAAGGACAATGTGTTTACATGCTGAAAATTGTGCATTGTTTTTCACTAAGTTCTCCTGACTCACACAGCGGATTGAGCCCAAAATTTTCACAGGTTTGTTATGTCATTGTATATGATTGACTTGCGACTATTCTGTCAGCTTTACCTTTAAAAACCTACACTACATGCATTGTGCATTGAGCTATGCGTAAAGCTTCGAGCATCCGTGCCGCGCACGACCTTACAAGGAGCTGGCGAGTTAGCATGCATGGTTCACAATCTAAGGTCAAAGTCAATGGGGGGGGGGGACATTCGAAATTCTCTCCAATGTTTATGTGACCCGTATAAAATATTCAGCCAAGGGAATACAGGACTTGGCTTTTCTGCTAGTACAGAAGACGGAGGAAATACTTAAATGTAAAACATAATGAATCTCGTCTTATAATAGAATTTGAATGACGAGGACTCGGGCATGCATCTGCGATGTGTTGTGTGGTTTTGATCATGAATTAAGTTGTTCACGTAAAATGCATAATTAATACAACTAGTGACGTACGGTTCGAAATAAATACAGTCAAAATTGAGAGAAAGGAGGGGGTACTACTTATGCTACATTTAAAAGCTTTATAACTTAGGCGAACAATACATTATTAGTTGATGCAAAAACGTAATGAAACTCATATTCTATTGGAATTTCAATGGCGCGGACTAAGGCACGCGCGTACCTCGATGTGTGTAATTTGATCATGATTTAAGGTTGCTCGCATGTAATGCTTAATTTATTACAACTAGTGACGTAAGGCTACATGCATAAATACAGTCAAAACTGAAATAGGTTTTAATCAATGTAACATTGAATTAAAAAAAAGCCTTAAGATGTAGCTTTACAACTCGGTCGAACTTAAATATTTGATGCAATAGCTTGGTTTTAAATTGCAATCATCGAAATGTTCAGAATAAATCTAGAAATGTTGATAATCAGTGAAGAATTTTGTATAAACTGTACAGCTCCATGGCTGAGATATTTGCTCCACTGAAAAGTGGAATTATTACCACAAGCTTCGGAATCACAAACTGTGTTTACGGCGTTGCTATGAGTTGGTTGTGAAAGTGCAATGAGTATTTGCAATTAAACATAAATTATGCCCCCGGACAAATAAATAAGAGGATAATGAGCAAACGTTTTTAAATCAAAACTTGTAGCTCCGTTGATCTACGTACCACGAAGCAGACGGTCATTTATTGCCGACTTAAGATAATAATGCCCTCAAGCTTATAATATTGCATGTAATGAACAACGGGATAGGGTAACGGTAGCCACAGGGATATGACTCCAAAGAATTGTCTTCAAATGAAAAAAATAGTCGTCGGTATAACTTATTGCTATGAGCAAGTTTAATACGAAGAACATTATCTCAAAAGAGCAAAGGGCCGCTGGTAATATAACTCACAATCTAGAGAGGTTTGTGGTAGCACCTTGGAAATAATCTTATGAGTTGTGTTGGCTCTGACAACAGCTGGTGATGTAACAACTCACAATCTAGAGAGGTTTGTGGTAGCACCTTGGAAATATCTCTTATGAGTTGTGTTGGCTCCAACAAGAGCTGGTGGTGTAACAACTCACAATCTAGAGAGGTTTGTGGTAGCACCATGGAAGTATCTCTTATTAGTTGTGTTGGCTCTGAAAAGAGCTGGTGATGTAACAACTCACAATCTAGAGAGGTTTGTGGTAGCAACATGGAAATGTCTCTGATAAGTTGTGTTGGCTCTGACAAGAGCTTGTGGTGTAACAGCTCACAATCTAGAGAGGTTTGTGGTAGTACCATGGAAATATCTCTTATGAGTTGTGTTGGCTCCAACAAGAGCTGGTGGTGTAACAACTCACAATCTAGAGAGGTTTGTGGTAGCAACATGGAAATATCTCTTTTCAAAACAAAACAAACAACTTGCACGAAGCAACCTGTGTATCTTTTATTTAAAACAATGATTTCTTTCTTGATAATCGAAATAATGCCTGGGGTGTCCCGGCACTAGGAGAATGCCACTGATCAATGCTCCAATCAGCTTGATGGGGGTGTCGTATGCCCGATTTAATATTCCTTCTTGGACATAACAAAATTAATCTAGTGATGGATAAGCAAAACCAACTTTAGTCACAAACTGTCTTGACGTAGATAAAAGTTAACCCGGGGAGGCAGCTGTTCGTAAATTTCAAATTCCCAAAAGACTTTTGAAGTTTTGCCCCAACCCCAGTAAATAATTTGCAGACCAATCTCCCCGCAAGAAGTACCAATAGACTGGGCAAGTCTCGCTCATATCGAAAACGAGAAGAAAAAACCTCGAACGAAGACTATATTTTTCAATGAAACCAAATCTTCTTTTCAAATTATATTTATACAAATTTATCAAAATAAAAATACCCATAGCAAGTTGTACAAATAAATCCTCAATTTGTGTATATTACAAATAATTTGTTAAAATAAACATTGAAACAAAATTAAAACTTGGGACGAGGATGCTTATTGTTAGAAACCCCATTTGACAATCACGCCCGAATGTGTGCGTCTATCACATAGGTTTAATGACAACTTGCCCGTCAGTTGGGCAGCATTCTTAAATTGTTACAAGTAACCGGAAACGGAGGTCAAGTCTTAATCTCGGGTTTTCTTCGTTATTTTGTTGAATTGGTTTTACTTTCATATTGTTTATCACTTAGTATTATATTTCCATCATCATATATAATTTTCATGGCCATAAATTACGTTAAACTAAAATAATTGACAAAACAAAATCCCGCCCACACTTAAAACTCCATATGGTTGGGACCAGAATGGTCCCGGAAGATCGAATATGCGCGAGACTTGCACAGTCTATTACCAGTCAAATGCGTTTTAGATTGTTACGACTTATCGCTGCGTATTTCAAATGCGTTTTAGATTGTTACGACTTATCGCTGCGTATTTCAAATGCGTTTTAGATTGTTACGACTTATCGCTGCGTATTTCCAATTTGCTTTGAATAACCAAAACAGAACACACTCCCGTCAGACCGCCTCTGAGAAACTGATGATCTCAAACACGCCTGCGGTTCATTCTCTAATCAACTTGTAAAGCATCACGTTCAAGCTTTCTCCCGCATTTTGGTAAATATTCGGCGCGGGAAATTAATTGCATTCTTCGCAGCTAGTGCAGAAAAATGCCCCGCGCCCAGGGTGAAATCTTTGTATAAAAAAAGGAAAATAAAAGAAGAGTTTTTGGGGCCCGTTTCTTATTGTTTTGAGAAAACGTTGCACGATTAATATCAGTAAAGACATCGTCAACAAAAACTGCTTCCGAGATATTTATTAACAACTTTTGCTGGGAATTCGTCACGATTTAATTGTCTATCTCGGTTCATGAGATCAAAGTGACAATTAAAAGAAAAACCAAAATTAAACACGTTTGTACAGATTGACAAAAGTTGGAGCTCTTTAAATTATGCTTTTTCCTCAACGACTCAGTTACTGTCGTTTTAACATTTTTAGCAACTACACTGATCATTTGGGTAGTTTTGTGACAGGCCAAGACTTGAATGTAATTTGTACATTTCTAGTCGCTCTTTCTTGGCTTTAGGTTTCGTTTGTCTTGGCATTTTTTCTTTGTCAAGCACCCCGGGGCACTGGATGGTGATATAAAAACATCCGTTTATGACCTTCTTATTAAAAACACTTTGATTTCACATGTCACATGTCACACAAAAATCTTTTAAGTCTCCAAAGTGCACTTTGTATTCACGTTGAAATGTTATTAAATTAACAACAATAGTTGGTGTAAGGGGGGAGGAGCAGCTATTGTATTTCAATTAAATTAAATTTCAATTAAATTAAATTTAATCAATCACACAGCTACGGGCTGAGAGAGGGACGGGAAGTCATAAACAAACTCAACATTTGTAAACAAATAGAGACATCTAAATTTCCCCTTCCTTCACACACTAAAAAAAGAAGCTTCATTTAATAAAACACATATTCATGTTCCACGTAACGCAGGCATGTTTGTTCTTGGGTCTGGCACGATTACTCAATTTGAAACGGTTGTGTCACACGAAACGAATGTTAAAGGCACTGAACACGTTTGGAAATTGTCAAAGACCAGTGTTCTCATTTGGTGTATACCAACATATGCATAAAATAACAAGCCTGTGAAAATTTGGGCTCAATTGGTCATCGAAGTTGCAAGAAAATGTTGAAAGAAAAGACACCCTCTTGTTGTACAAATTTGTGTGCTTTCAGATAGGAATAAAAACTTCTTGCAAGAAGTTTTTATTATTTTAGTGCGAAACTACCTCTTTCTCAAAAACTACGTTACTTCAGAGGGAGTCGTTTCTCACAATGTTTTATACTATCAACAGCTCTCCGTTGCTTGTTACCAAGTAAGTTTTGAGTCATTACCAAACGTGTACGATGCCTTTAAACCTGACTTTGAGGCAGCCGAGTCCACTACACTGAGCACACTTGAATAGCACAGGGGAGAAGTTTCTTAACAACGTCAAAATTCTAACCCCCAAATAATTGTATGTAAGGATTTAGAATATGTTGTTTCGTTTCTGCTTGGTGAATGCCCGTACCCAGTTGACTGTAAATTGCCTTGTGTAAAGTGGACGATAGAGTTTAGGTCGGTCGGGCCCTTTTATGTTGTTTTTCGCTTTCCGAACAGACCAAAGAAGAACGTGCCCTTTTCTGGAACAATGGCTTTTTAATTAAAGCCGAATAAAACAAAACCCTTTATAGAGCATCTATAGCCGGAAAGTGAACTTGAGATTTTCCTCTCTAAATTGACCGTACATATTTATGGAATTGGATTGTTATGCTACTTTGAATCATTGATAATTGCCTCCTATATGGTTTTTCCTTTATCGTTTTGTTTCTCAAAGAAATGATTTTTTAAAGCTTGGATATTCACTGAAGGTAGCAAGATTTTTAAAAATAGCAAAAGAACAAACTTTGCCAAGCGCATAAATATTTCCTACAATTATTGCCAGGCAAATTATTGCCCATCACCAAACAGCATGACCGATATTTGTTTGTACGTAAATGTTGTATAAATTTAGCTTAAAACACGGTTATTCTCCATCTCGTCCCTGCACCGCCCGAGCTTGCTTGGAAAATTACTTAGCTTTCAAGACTCTTTCAGTAAATGACTAGAAACCTGGCTCAAATTTAAAAAGATACCCAAGGCTTATTATTTATACGTACATTGTTTGTCATTTTTGTGAATATTGTCACTGAATTAATAATGACACCAAGAGCCTCTCGTTAACGGCAACCGCAAATGTGAATGGTGATTGTTTTTTTTTTGGTAAGGTTTAAATGAACACAATAGTTTTTGAAGGCTTTTACCTAGCATCAAATGCTCATACTGATCAATTGCTAAGGCATTGGTTTATGACAGCATCACCATGATAACGAAAAATGCATGTTTGTTTCCGAGAAAACGTGGTATTTGTAAGAGTTAATCATCATTAGCGTAAACATTTTTACAAGTCAACTGTGAAAGGGGGAAATTAAAAAAAATCTATAAAAATATATAAACGATTGCCATTGACTTTACCAACTGCATCAATGGTTATCTAGGTTTATTACTTTGTATTTCGATGTTACTTTTTTTCTACAAACAAGCTGGCGAGCGTTTCCTCCAACCGCATGTTACAATGTATCGCTTTGGGCGGCTGGTCCAGTGGCTAAAAGATTCAAACCATTTTTGTTCTCACAAGGGAATGACACATCAAGGAATTTTCTGAAAAAAAATTGCAGTTCATTACTGTTTCCCTTGTACTCTGACAGTACTAGAATTATAACCAACAGATTTGTCCCATCTCATAAATAATGCAGCTATGCCAACCAAGAGAATAACACCATCGGTAATAGTTGTAGATGGGTTTTTGCAGAGTTATGGCCTAATTCCTTCAATACACACTACGAAATATTCACACCAAAGGACAAATAAAAAGTTTAATTTAAAAGATAATAACATTCTCAAAAACAAATCACCCAAACAGCATGTGGGATATTTGTTTTGTACGTAAATGCTTATTAAGGTTGCCTAGAGCAAGGTTATGTAAATTGAAGTTAGATCTACATTGACAAAGTGACTCACCAACAGACTTTCTGATAAAAGTTGGGTTTTTGTAATTATTGTGTCTCCTCACACTGTTGAATGAGACGTCAACTTTTCCTTTTAAATGAACGGGTTTGAATTGTTTGCTTTAATGTATAGTTGCAAACCTCAAAGGGAGGGTATGCCTTTGGTAATTCCTCCAAAATTAATGACCATAACAACTTACTCGGTACGAAGCACTGCAGCTGTTGATAATGTATAACATTTTGAGAAACGATTCCATAAGGAAAGTGGTTTTCATAGAAAGGGATTCAAAACAATTTCCATCTGAGAAACGTTTCATGCATGAAACGTTTCTCAGATTGTGTATTCCAATTACGGATTATTCTTCCTGCGTGGACATGTCGTCTTCCAGATGTATTTCATCTCGGGATGCCTAAATATTGAAAATTAGAATGTCATCTTCCAGATGTACTTCATCTTGGGATGCCTAAATCTTGAAAATTAGAATGTCGTCTTCCAGATGTGTTTCATCTTGGGATGCCTAAATATTGAAAATTAGAATGTCGTCTTCCAGATGTGTTTCATCTTGGAATGACTAAATATTGAAAATTAGAATGTCGTCTTCCAGACGTGTTTCATCTCGGGGAAAGTATGATGTTGTCATCCCAAGATAATTGTATCTTGGGTTCTCGACATCTTCAGGATGTCATCACCCCAAGATGAGTTATATTGGGAAGGTGCCATACTATGTTGAGGATGTCGTCTCTCGGGAAAGTCAACATCATAACTTCATGATGTCGACATGTTAAGGTAAAATATATCGGGAAGACGACATCTTACTTTACGATCTCGTTATCCCGAGATAAATCATCCCAGGATGTCGCCATCTTACGTTTTGTTATGATGTCATCATCATGCAGTAAATTATCTTAAAGATCTCAAAATGTCGGATGGCACTTCCAGAGCTCCGTACTAACCAATAGAGATTTACATTGGCTGGATCATCCCTTCGTTTTGTGTTTTGCACAAAAGAAGAAATCATCAACCTACTTTGACAAAATAGTTATAGATGTCCAGGCGAGACGAAAATTAACTGGGACTAAACCATTGATTACTTTTTCAGATGTAATTACCACACGAAGACGAAACTATTATATTTTGCGGTTTGCTGAAAATTTCCCTGTTAATCAAGGATATTCTTTGGAATTGCATTTTCTGATAACATGCAAAACAGAAGAATAACCTTATACAAGAGATTGTTATACACTCATAACACGCGCCTACACGAAGGCTGATGGCGTCACGATCGCCCTCGATTTTACTCTGTACAATCGGTATACGCTTTAAAGGAAGTGGACACGTTTGGTAATTGTCAAAGACCAGTATTCTCACTTGGTGTATCCCAACATATGCATAAAATAACAAGCCTGTGAAAATTTGGGCTCAATTGGTCATCGAAGTTGCAAGAAAATGATGAAAGAAAAAACCCCTTGTTGTACAAATTTGTGTGGTTTCAGATGCCTTAAAAAACTTCTGGCGAGAAGTCTTTTAATATTTTAGTGCGAAATTATCTCTTTCTCAAAAACTACGTTACTTCAGAGGGAGTCGTTTCTTACAATGTTGTATACTATCAACAGCTCTCCGTTGCTCGCTACCAAGTAAGTTTTTATGCTAATACATATTTTGAGTCATTGCCAAACGTGTCCAGTGCCTTTAACGGATAAAATATGTTTTCTGAATTAAAGAAAAATAATGAGTAAGTAATAATAATAAGTATTTTCTTGCCTTTGGCAAGACATACAGTCCGTCCGTGACAGCCACTTTTAGTTGTTTGTCACTCAAACACACAATGTAAATACTCAACAGAGTGGATGATAAATTAACCTTCAAAATAATACAATTAGTAGAAAACCGAAGTGCTATAATAATATCATGCACACAGGCAGGCGTCGATTTCAACAAATTTCACCTTGCGTTTAGATGCGTCAGATGCCATGACAATGTGTTTATCTAGACACACATTTTTCTACGCGGAAGCAGTTTTAATTGATCTACGTCGTAATATAATAAATCATGATTTTTCATTACCGTGTTGACCAAACCAAAATGATTTGATATTATGCCTAGCCTGAGGGCGCGTTTCCCTTCGCCACACCGTAGAGCGTCAAGTCCACTTTCATTATAACTTTAATGACTGTCGTCCGTGATGGTTCCCAGCGAGCACGTTGGTGTTTGCCTCCGCTGTTTTGGTCACGGTTTCTCCTCGCCCCAAAATGCTGAGTAATTTCTCATCTTGCACGGTTACTATTGGCCAGTCAGCTGGAGCAATCGCCACCATGCACGGTTTCTATTGGCTAATCTGCCAGACTCATACAGATTAATCACGGTTTCTAGTCATCAATTTACTGGAGTCATTTCTATCAAAGCGGACAGAACACTCTTAAAAATGCGACCAAGTAGGCCATAGTCGTCACAGCCTCACAAGTCATTGTGAGGGACTGTTATTTGGCATCAAGATGGAGTTAAATCACGCACCATATGAAAACCGAACCACAAGTGATGCTGTTGCCCAGAATAGTGTTTCTTATGACGGGGTGGACGACGAAGAAGATAGTAACAGCTGGGGAAGTTTTGCAGACAGTAGTTTTGTCTTGGCTCTTTACGGTGTCATGTGTGTAGTTGGTATCGCTGGTAACCTACTCGTCTGTTTCGTTCTCCTCCGTGTGCCATCCCTGAGGTCAAACACCAGCGATTTCCTGGTGCATCTCTCCATTGTTGATTTCGTAGTTTGCTTTCTGGTCATTCCCTTTAAGCTTGTACCGCCACCGAAGATGTCAGTTCCGAATCCGGGGTTCTTTGGTGAGGTTTGGTGTCGGTTGTACGTAGGGCAGTACCTCTTCTACGTCTGTGTGTTGGTATCCGTTTTAGGTCTGGTCACCGTCAACTTAGAGCGGTTTGTAGCCATCGTCTACCCGCACCAGTACAAAGTGATGTTCACCAGACGAAATAAAATCCTGATGATCGCCATCTGTTGGGTTTTGGGGGCAGTCTCCAAGACCTTCATTTTGTTTCTGTACGACGAAGACGGGGAGCGTGGGTGCCGATTCCTGGGGTGGCCTAACCGGGCAGTTCAGGCAACCGTCGGGCTGTACACCTTTATCGTCCAACTGCCTGGTCCCTTCTCACTGATGATTGCCGTGCAGTGGAAAGTCATCTTGACACTCAAGAAACAAGTCAGGACGCTAGCTGGCCAAACAGGTGAGTCGCTAAGATTGACAAATTAAAAGTCTTTAAAACTTAACACATTCGTGTATATAGATTGTGTTTGGTCTGTGACGGATTAGCCATTTAAAGCACAGGAAAACTGGGTGGGTGTGGAATGGCCATTTGTATTTCAGCACACAAACACACAAACATGAAGTCCAAGCATCAGTGAAACACAGATAAGAGGGGAAAGTGTGTCAATTCACTTTAGAAATAAAAAAAACACACCATTTTTCATGGACCAATTTGTTCAGCCATCAGTACGCACACGTGCTGCGGGCCGCGCCGCTATTGCTTAGACGCGTGTATCGCAAAATTGTGTACACAAAGACATAGAAAAGCCGTTGTCTTTTTGTACTTTCTTAGGTGAGAAGTTTTAGATAGCGTTTTTCAAGCAGGATTTTTTCTTTTAAAGATCATTATTATCGCAGACAAACTTTAGAAAAAAGTTCATAATTTATTTGTCGATGATGTTTGGTACTTTATTTTTTGGTCTGTTGGTTTATTGGATGTTATACTTCACATGTATCAACAAAAATTGGTCATGTGAGCAGTAATTTAATTATGTGGTTAGTGCAAAGTTGAAGTGATCCGGAACTGGTCAATGATCCGGAACTGGTCAAATGGCTGTATTACATTAAGACAACACAGCCGAAGTTATTATCGGGTCGCTCTTTGGGAAACGCCCAAACCTAAGTGCTGCAGTGAAAACGCACTTTGTTTTTCTACCTGTCATACATGTGTTATTTTTCATGAATGTTTTGCGCCTCTCTCTTCACTCCTAGGCTCTTCTATTCTCAACCCGGCCGATCAGCGTAAGATGTGGCAGCTCCGAACTACTCAAACCCTGATCAAGACCCTTCTGTCTTTCGTCATAACCTTCGCCGTCTGCTGGACCCCTGTCCAGTTGGTTTTCCTCGTCTTCAACTTCGGTGTCCACGTCGACTTTTCGTCGCCAGTGTACCACGTCGGGATCATCTTGGCCGTGTGTAACTCCTGCGTCAACCCAATCATCTACACCTTGACGAACCAGCGTTTCCGGAAGGGGATACGAGAGGCGTTCTGTCGGAGGGAAAAATCCCCCCGTGTGGGCGACAGGAGCACGGAGGTTGTATCTCTCTCATTGTGTGCTAACCATTAAGCACATGGTTCAATGCAGATATCACCGTCTCTTTAAAGTAGACACACCTTGCCACAGCACAAACTGCAGACGTCTATCACAGCACCACTACGGCGTTAATTACGAATTGGTAGCAGCGGTGGGATAGGGTAGCATAAAGTACATTCGATGATATTCTCTACGTTCTACCCCTTACTTGGCTGGACGGCGTAAAGTGACATAATTTTGAACTGTTATCCAGGACTTTGTCCTTTAACATCAGAGCGCACTTCAAAATGGACCATTGTTCATTAGTCGTATTTTTCATCACAAATCACATTGTAAATATTGCTTCATATTTTATGTCTATATTGAGCACATGCTGAAAAGTGTATAGTTATGGGTAAACCAAACGATGATCCGCAGATTACTGGGAAATAGGCCGCTGTCACCCGTTTACCTCAATCCTCATGCAGGCGGTTACTGCATGTTTAACTCGCAACACAAACACAAACCCGGAAGAGGGGGGAAATGTGCACCCATTTAAGGTGCGGTAGGGATATTACACCAAGGAAGGTGTGTTAAACCCAGTGATGTGTGTTATACCCAGTGATCGAGGGACATACCCAGTGAGGTACATTTACGTTGATCAAAGTGAAGGATAGCGCATCCCGGCCATCATTATTTAACCCACCGAATAGAGGGATAAACCCATAGTCAGGTAAACTACACCCGTTGAGGGGTGTCGCACCTTAAACATGATGAATGCACCCAGTAGGAAATATTACACCCACAAGGGGGTTACTGCACCAGCCAGGAATATTGTTTAAGATTTGCATATGAAAATCGGACCCGAGAACAAAAGAAGTGAGTGATTTTTGCAAAGGAATGTCCATAGAGTGTATACTATGCAACACAAAGCTGTATGCACCTACATAGAGTTATTGCACACACTGAAGGTTATTGCACCAGTCAGGAATATTACACCCTGAAGGTATCACACCTGTAGAATGACATTGCACCCAATCTGGAATTACAACCACTGAGGGATATTGCATCCAAACTGGAATACTACTCGTACTGACGAGGGACATTACATCCAGTTGGGAATACTACACCCGCTGAGGGGGCAAATGCATCCAGTTATGAATATTACACCCACTAACGGGTAAATGCACCCATTTATGAATACTACACTCACCGAGGGGGTAAATGCACCCAGTTATAAATATTACACCCACAGATTGATAAAGAACCTAATTAGGAGTATTACACCCACTGAGGGGCATGACACCTTAACATATATTACACCCAGTCTGGAATAATAAACACACTGAGAAGTGTCACACCTTATTGTACCCAGTCTGGAACAATAAACACACTGAGGAGTGTCACACCTTATTGTACCCAGTCTGGAATCTCACACCCATTGAATTGCAATACACCTTACGAACTACAATGTACCAGTCGGGCACAGTACGTCCACTGGGGGGGGGGGGGTATCCCACATTACATATTATAAAGCACCCACTCTGGAATATTACATGAGGATTGTATCACACCTTAATAATGACATTGCACCCAGTAAAGCCTGGTACACCCATGGAGGTGAGCAAAGAAAGACACCCAACTTTATTACGCCAGCCGGGCCGGTTTGTCAGATCGTTTTGTATTCATTCATAATCAATGGTTCTGTCATATACACACGTAAGTAGTGCGAGAAACATTGACTTTAACAAAATGAAATAACACAAGGCTAGCTGTAATATGAGCGAGGCCTCTTCTATCATAACTCCCTTGTATTATTAACGAGTCTTAATCTTTATGGCCGTGTACCCGCACATTAATCTGATGATCCTCCATAGTTCGTTACTTCATAATTATTCATCTACCAAAGGTCAATGTATCTCCATGGTCTCAATAAAACACATGAACGTGCTGTTTAATAAACGTGGATGCATTTACATGCCACTGCCGAGTAAATCTGTTAAAATGTATTATACAGGATTGGTTAGAGCTGACAAAATAGTCGCAGACAGTGTTCCATGTTTTGTGTGATCAACCATAGACATGAAATAACAAACCTGTGAAAATTGGGACTCAATCTGTTGTGCGAGACAGGAGAAAAAAAGGTGAAAACCATGCACAATTTCCAGCACGTAGACATTGTCCATAATGGTTTGAACAACCGAAATTAGTGGTTGCGGTTTTTGTAAAAGTTTTCATACACATTTTCTCGAATATGATTTCATTTCAGGGGGAAATATTTCGCAGAAAAAAAATGGTTCTAGTATGAATTTCATAATCAGTAAGTTTTAAGACTAACATTAAACAATGATGTTTTTTATCCTTACAAATCCTGTATAATAACCTTTAGTATTATAGTGTACATTTATAATGCGCCATGTCTGTCATAAATCACACTCCTGGTGCCGAATTACCTAATTTAGTGGCGGTTGTTAAGAATTATTTCATGAGATGAGAGCAACCATAATACAACACCTATGAAAGGGATACGAGATGAGATGGCACATTAATGCTGTCATCAGACCATGCCATAAACACGGGGGAAACCTCTTCTCACTTCTCGATACATGCACTGGGGCCGATTTCAGAAAAGAGTAAAAAATGATCTTTGACCGTGTATCAATCTAATAATCGCTGAGCAAAGTGTGATGTTACACTACAAATCACTATTAATGGCAATACTGACACCTCATATTGAGATGACTATTATTGCTTTGTGACGTCGAGCCCAGGTTTATTTTACGTGCATTTACACAGCACACAGGTCCTCTTTATACACAACACCTTTCCTACCTCCAATGCTGGTTATCATGCGAATAATATGTACACGTTTAATATCTACGTGACCTTCAAGACTACGATGGTTTCATTTGATTGTACCGGGTTTCTTAATAGTACTTACCATCTTAAAAGGGGCTTTGGCTGCTCACAATAAAGGCACATCTTTACTAAAGTATCATTAGTGAGACTTATTAAGTTTCTGTCTGTTTTGGAAACATAACAGCATCTCATCTCTTCCTAAAAGGTTTTTTTTTTTGATACAAACAATCAGCTAAATGGTCAGTAATTGCAGACGGCAGCAGCTGAAGCAAAACCTCAACCACTCAAGTCGCTGCAAATTAAGTCTTTAAATGTTTCCTTGATCTAGTAGAGTACATGTCAAGGCTAAAAGGGGTTAATTCTGTCTAGTTCATTGTTACGAATGAGGACAACGAAGTTAACTCGTCTTATAAGAAGTCTACGGAGCCCGTAAAGGGACAAGGTTTTTCAAAAATTATTGATTTCGTTCCCTCGAAATATTCTTTCGAGTGAACAAAGTAATATTTAGAGTGGGAAAGAAATCATATTTAAAGGGAACGTAATGATGATAATATAATAATAATACTAAAAAACTTGCACTGCCCTTGGTTGCACCAAAAGAAACTGGTTCCGCTGAGGACCAAGCACAAAATGTGATTGAAATGCATTGAATAAAAAGTATACTCAATACATTTGCATCAAGCTGTCTTGCGTGCAAGGCATCCTCTCATTATTTCATATTTATATCTTCTTATCTCTTATTTTATTATTATGTGTTTATCATAAAACAAATACATTATCAAGTCACGAAGCACGGCCTGGAGGAAAGAAAAAATAATTAACACTAAATTGGATATTACGAGATTATGATTCTTTTCAAGGACGCCGACCCGAATAAGGCTGCGAGCTTGACCGCTACAAATTAATCAGCAATTTGTTTATTAGTTATACATTGAGACTGAATACGGACTGTCGGGAGCTATTCAATTATAGCGTTATGTGACAGGCTGGATGATTATACATCCGGGGAGCAAGATTGCACATAGATGCAGGATAAAGACAGGCACTGGTCTGAAACCCAATGGTCTCATTGGATAGACAGATGCAAACAATGACGTCCAACTACCAGACCGACAGCATTTGAAGCTCGATATGAGGATTTTAGGGGAGTACTTCTGTACAAGAGAAAAATAGTATGTTAAGTATGGGAACATTTGCGAGGGGGGTAACCATCTTTTGCATTTCGGCCAGGGTGTAAATTAGGGAGCAGGATAATGAATAGACGGGTCCCCTTTCTTTCAGGATAAAGACAGGCACTTATCTTACAAACCCAATGGTTTTAATGGATAAACAAAATTCAAGCAATGACGTCTAACTATATACCAGACTGACATTGATACTAGACTCAATAAGTGTAGTTTGTGTGGTAACTGCCAGGCTCTATAAACCTATAGCGTTATTCGAGGGCCTCGAAGTGTGACATGAGATTTCGGGCTAGATTGTACCGAATGGACGGCTACGGCTGTTGCTAAGGGTGTTGCTAAGGACTTCTTAGACATTAACGCATGATGACGCGGTGATCCAGCCGTAGCCGTAGCCGTAGCCGTAGCCGTAGCCGTAGCCGTAGCCGTAGCCGCCAACTCGGACGCGGCCTACGTTGACCCAAGGCGACTGCAATGTTAGCCTGAACATCTGACGTCACACTTCGAGGCTCGTGAATAACGCCAGATACCGGCCTTGCCCGCCTGCCAGATGTACCTTTGACCTCTCATTTCAATTCACATGGACGGAGATTAATAGTACATGTAAAAATTATATACCGACACGTGTACACACACAACATTAAGAATAAAACAACATCACATACATACAAACATTATGCACACATGGACGCAGCAGCAGACGATCGAAAATACAGTTAACTGCTGCTGGTGTAGCTGTCAAACTACGTCACTTCGGAGCAGACCAATCATAACCCAACAATTGAAAGCTTACGTCACTGCAAGTTTATCCACTGAAATCATTGGGCCTGTAAGACCAGTGCCCGTCTTTATCCTTGCGAATAAAGACAGGGGACACGTCTACTGCAATGTGAGAAGTTTGTGAACGTTTGGTGGCAGCAGATTAAATAAGAACTAATAATAATAATTTACAAAGGTATATAAAGAATAGGAAATTTACTAGGTTGTCATGCTATACTCAAATAGCCGTTTTCGGAAATCATACCATTGTTTAACCCGTTTGCTAATGAAATTATTACAAAAGTGAAATTATTTGAAACGCCTTATGCAAAATAAGGGGTCGGGACTGGAACATGTGCGCATACTCCAAGCTGTCTGTAAAACAATGGAATGGACAGTCTCCGTCCACCTTTTTGAGACCTCCGAAAGCGCACAAGTCGGATCGGAGCCAAAGAATAGTGATTTCGAAAAGGCCCGCAGTTTTGTTAACCGATGTAACAGTGTGCCTTTTGGCTGTAATCCCACAGCTCGGACATCCAAACGGTGAAAAGCGCGCGTAAAAACTAAATCTAAATCATCTTGTAATTGCTGCTATAAATGAAGCACTTCCACAAGTTGTCTTCATTGAAATGCCCTTTACAAACTATATGGGGTCTAGACCATGCCTCTCGTCACCAGAGCCAAATTTCTTAAGCAGAAAAAGTAGCTAAGCATAACGAAATTATACTTACCAGATTAAGGTCACCATGCAAAATACCATGTGACATGCACCGTTTCTGACTGGTATCCTGCAAATGTTTGCTAAGCACATAAAATTGGGCCCAGGCGAAGCCGGAAGCCAGGCTCTTGTGTTCGGGTGACCGGGGGTTCAAATCCCAACCATACAGTACCTTACATTTTTTTCTCCGCATGACTCGTAAAGGGTATAGGGTAAAAACTAGAACAAAAAGCATCCCCCTTAAATTAAAAAATATGCGATTTCTTGCTAGGTATGTTAGCCTAGATGAAGATTCGTACATCCCTAACCGTTTTTTCCACTTAAAGGAACATCACAGAATTGGTTTTTGCTAACAAAACAGTTGCTGGCAGTGTAAGCACTTTATATAATCCACCATATACATAAACTGACAAACCTGTAGAAGTTTGAGATAGATCGGCCATCTGGGTCACGAGAAAATAGTGAAAAACCGATTACACAGTGTTATACAATGCATGAATAAAACGCTCATGAGCGATAAACTCCAATTGGAAATTAGTTTTATTTATTTCTCATCAAATATGGCATTTCAGACAGAAATATTTCTAGAGATGTTTTCTACTATAATCATCATTAGACCGTGTGAGTTTTATGTAAATCTGTGATCATAAAGAAAATTTTAATTACCAGTTCTGTAACGTTCCTTTAAAGTAGATGCTACGTTCCCTAGCTTGACCCTTGACCTCTTCATCTTTGCTCTAATTTACAATGTTCGCCATGACAGGTAATTATAGTCGAGACGCGTCTGAACTAGATTGCGTAATCTTGACCTCGATTGCGTGATGGTTTACCATTGCGTAAATGGAGCAATTATGGGGGAGAGTTTTCTTAAAAGCCGGCAGTAAGAGGTTCCAGCCGGATGCTACAAATTCTTGCTTTTAAAAAAATGGTTTTCAACTCTACCGACAATCTCCAGACCCTTTTATGTAGTGAGTTTTATTTGCATTTCCTTGCCTCTCTATGGTGTCTTGCTAGAAGCTTTTTAATAAGAGAAGAAAAAAAAGGGGAAAAAAGGAGAAGATTGCGAACAAGAGTTTGGCCTTCCAAGTACCCCGGGAGTCAGGAAAATCCTTGCTCGATATTTTTTGCGGAGGATGATCAGCGAAAAAAACAATGGATAGGCCTACTCGATGTTAAATTAAGAATAATAATACAATTAAAATAAAAAAGTCCTTGTAATAAATTTACATATATTTCTAACCAATACTTGGACAATGCCCAGCTTTGTATAGGGTCTGTAAGGAACTATATTAACCTTAGTTTTTAGAAGAAAAAAAAATTGGCGGTCTTGATATTTGCAAGGTTTTTTATTTTCCCCAAAAGAAAACATCTTTTGTTTCTTTTACTTTTTACAGATGGACTTGGATGATTGTTTTAAATTATATATAAGGAGATAATTTTGTGTGGCAGGAATTTCATTCCTAGTAATCTGGTTGTGGTACCGGTACGATGGAAAGCTCCCGCCACAACGCAAACTCGCAATTTCTGACAGACAACTTTTAGGTTTGGCAGTTTTTCCGACACTCACGTTCTTCTGCAGAACGACGACAACGATTTTTTTTTCAATTTGGAAGGTGTGTTCCGGGGTCTTCGTTTGAAAATAAGGTGAGTGATAGGGAATTTTAAGGCCCTACGCATTGAGTGACAATGCATGTACGTTTTGTTTATTGCCCTCTCTTTCAGAATATAGACCTCGATGTTTTTTTTTGGTTTTTTTTCGTGTTTTTTTTTAATTTTTATTTTTTAATAACTCCTTGGTGAGATTTGACCTGGATTCCGGGTCCAAGGGGGGGGGGGCTGACCTATTTCTGGGTCAGGCTGTACAAAAATGTACAGACCCATTTATCTCATGACGCATTTTTGCTTTTACCTCAGGGAGTCAATAGTTAAAGTGCAGGGTAGGGTACTGTCTACGTCGAAAATCACATAGATTCGATCGAACATGATATAGATTTTGTACTGTCAATGGAATGTCTGACTGCTTCAACAAAACCTGTGTAACCTTGATCAGTCAGAAACACTTTTGTAATCTTAAAGAAAATTAAAGCTTGAATGCTTTATGAGAAGAGTAAATTTACCGTACTTCTATAATTATATCCTCTACACTCTTATAACTCCGTGGTGAGACTTCACCTGGATTCCGGGTCCAAGTGGGGGGGGGGGGCTGACCTATTTCTGGGTCAGGCTGTACAAAAATGTACAGACCCATTTATCTCCTGAATGATTTCATAGGATGTTTTGAATGTTGAAAAATGTTGCATCGAATAGAATGGCAATTACACCACTTTAACATAAGGTTAGAGACTTGTAATTTTTCCCCCACTTACATGAGGACTCTATCTATTGGAAAATGAGTGTAGGCCTATCACATAATTGAATTTGACGTTATTATGGTGTTCTATATAGGACACTTACACGGCGACTTTTTTTTCACGCAACGACTTTTTTTTTTTGGCGGCGCCTTTTTTTTTTCACTCGGCGACTTTTTTTTTTTCACGCGGCGACTTTTTTTTTCACGCGGCGAATTTTTTTTTCACGCGGCGACTTTTTTTTTTTGGCGGCGACTTTTTTTTTCGGCGGCGACTTTTTTTTTTTCACGCGGCGACTTTTTTTGGGGGGCGGCGACTTTTTTATTTTACGCGTCGCCTTCCGGGTTTCTGATTGTCTGTGTTTTGGGGGATTCCCCTACAGGTTAGTCGCAAGCTTGTACTCGACTGGCAGCGCAACGATGGGCTACACCCTTTTAAATCCATTTATTTCCGACCAGAGAGACAATATCCCTTTTCATTCATGACATCTATGCATTCTGTATCCAACTTTCATGTTTTTAAATTTGATAAAGAAGACAATCAAAAAAAAGATTGAGTTCAAAACTCTCGTTTTAGTAATTTTAGACTCGGCACAACACAATGTTGTCCCTCGCAGCGGCGTAGCCACGGGGGCCTGGGGGGGGGGCAAGTGCCCCCCACGAATTTCCAGTGCCGCCCCCCCCCCCACGAAAAAGTCGCGGTACTGCTCTCAAAAAAGAAAAGAGAAAGAAAAGGGAAAAAGAGGAAAATGCGTGTTTGTATAATCTAATGTAGTGAACGATGGCGATCAAAAAATTGCAAATATCTAGAGGATGTAAAGGGGGATTTTGTTTAAACTTTCAGGCATGAAAGACCTATCCTTAGGCTACATATAAATACGTTCAGTGCAAAAAATTTAGACGATGAACGATAACATTTTAAACATTATGTCCATATTTGTAGCCATTTAAGGGGAGACGTTTTTTAATGAAATTCCCACCTGGACCCATTCATACTTGTTAGCCGCTGCAATAAATCAACGGAAAATTGTCGGTAATATTTGTACGTGTTTTATATAAAACTTTAAGATATATACTGTAAAAATGCGTGTTTGTATAATCTACTGTAGTGAACGATCGCGATCGCGATCGCGAACGCTACCGCGGCCACAAAATGCAAAGAACACGTGCCCGTAACCAGAAATTATTAATATTATTATATATATGTATTTGTTTGTACTTTTGTTATGCCTCTGAAGAAGGTCCGGTC
Organism: Plazaster borealis; assembly: GCA_021014325.1. Lineage (NCBI taxonomy): Eukaryota > Metazoa > Echinodermata > Asteroidea > Forcipulatida > Labidiasteridae > Plazaster > Plazaster borealis. The sequence continues at coordinate 21,129 of JAJGQC010000573.1, forward strand.
TGGATCGAAAGCTAAGGCCATCTATATATCAAATAATAAACCACAGTCAGTTTCCCTTATGGTTTATTATTTGATATCTGATATAAAAAAGTCGCATCCCCTTAAGGTGATCCCCGGCTGCCGCTTCTCAGGTTGTATCGTATGGGTGTGATCCCTGGCTACACGGCAGTTTGCGGTTGAATGGCTTCTGACTGGCACCCCGAACAAAGATATTGACAAAATAGGGAGACCGCCAACATAGGGCTAGATAGCTCAGTTGGTAGAGCGCCGGCACGTTAAACCGGGGGTCGTTGGCTCAAATCCCGCTCTAGTCAATTTTTCTTTGTTCAACCCAAAATCATTTTTATATATTTATATATATTATAAGTATAAAATCATTTTTATATATATATATATATATAATAAGTAGGGTAGATGGCCTTAGCTTTCGATCCAGACCGGACCTTCTTCAGAGGCATAAAACAAGTACAAACAAATACATATCCATTTATAGAAAAAGAGAGGGGAAAGGGATTAAGGGAAGGATCCAGAAAGAAGCGGGAAAATAATAGCCAATCAAAGTTTCTATTTCAGAAACAATTGGTGGCTATGAACCAATAGGAGTAAAGTGGTGAGGACAAAGGATGTATAGTATGAAAGGATGGATTACTGGACCATAAAAGTGGTAAATGCATTGTTCGATAACAATGCAGGGAAACATGAAAGGGTAGGATTGGAGAGCAAGTTGCATCATGATGCAACTAACAATGGTCAATTAAAGAATAGCAAGATCAAAGGTAGGATGATATTAAAAATAGGTGTGAGGTACCTGTGGAAAAAAAAGGTTACTACATGAGATATTTATAGTAAGAAATTTATAAAAAACAAATTATTGACAGAAAAAAATGTGTTTATTTACACTTTATTTACAGAATATATACAACAAATGAATTATCAGGCAGAGGAGTGAAGTGGAGGGTAATGGGAAGTTATTTAACACCAGTGTTTATGTTTAGTCCAAAGGGTTGGACTGTCTTGAGTTGGTGAATCCAGTGTGATTCTCTATGCTTGCGGTGTGTGTCATCACGATTGCAAGCTTCAATCACCAGAAGTTCAACATCCTTGACACTATGATTGGGGCTGTTGAAGTGGATAGAGACTGGGTACGGTTTCTTGGTCTTTATGGAAGAGACATGATTCGCAAAGCGAAGACTGAGTTTGGTCTTAGTCTCTCCCACATATTGTAGCCCACATCTCTTACATGATATGACATAGACTACATTAGGTGTGCTACATTGGGAGTCGGTCTTGATGTTGTATGAAGAGCCAGTGATATGACTCTTTACCTTAAGTGAGGGCTTGATGTACAGACACGTTCTACATTTGGAACGGGTACATTTGTGACAGCCCAGTATTTCTGTTGAGGGTTCTGTTCGGACTGTACCTGGGGGAAGTTTGGCCCTGACTAGGATGTCACCCAGGTTCTTAGGACGGCGGAATGCAACCATGGGGACCTCAGGGATTGCTGAGTGTAACCTGTTGGAGGAGTAAAGGATGGTCATGTTATTATTGAGGATTGAGGAAAGTTTAGGTAGTTCGGGGTGGAAGGTGGTGACCAAGGCCACTCTATTGGTAGGAGCTTTTTTAGTTCCCGTGTTAGTCAACAGAGTATGACGAGGTACGTTGAGAGCCCTGTTGATTGCAAGTTGGACCCTGCGTTCGCTGTGGCCCCTAGATACAAGGTGTTTCCTTAGCTCTGATGAGCGCCTCTTGTACAGGGTATCTGTGGAACAGATACGTCTGATACGTCTGATACGTAAGGCCTGACTGTAAGCAATTGCCTTCTTACAGTGACTAGGGTGGCAACTGTTGGAGAGAAGGTACTGGTGGGTGTATATATATATATATAATGAGTAGGGTAGATGGCCTTAGCTTTCGATCCAGACCGGACCTTCTTTAGAGGCATAAAACAAGTACAAACAAACACATATCCATTTATAGAAAAAGAGAGGGGAAAGGGATTAAGGGAAGGATCCAGAAAGAAGCGGGAAAATTATAGCCAATCAAAGTTTCTATTTCAGAAACAATTGGTGGCTATGAACCAATAGGAGTAACGTGGTGAGGACAAAGGATGTATAGTATGAAAGGATGGATTACTGGACCATAAAAGTGGTAAATGCATTGTTCGATAACAATGCAGGGAATATATATATATATATATATCCAATGAAATCGTCTTATATATATATATATATATATTTACCCAGTCAGTTTCCCTTGTGGTCCATTACTTGAATTATATGATATATAAAAAAAAGTCGCATGTTGTATCGTATGGGTGTGATCCTGGCTACACGGCAGTTTGCGGTTGAATGGCTTAAGATATTGACAAAATAGGAGACCGCCAACATAGAGCGCCGGCACGTTAAACCGGAGGTCGTTGGTTCAAATTATATATATATATATATATATATATTTTTTGGGGGCGAATATCAATTTCGTTTAGGGGGGCGAATATGTAAGAAAAGGCACATCGAGGCGTTAACGACCCCCATCGCGCAGCGACGCAGGGGGGGGGGTGGAAATTTTGTGAAAATTAAGCCCCAATTCAAGCCATTTGGTCCATTTTTCCATTTTTATTATTATTATTATTATTATTATTATTATTTATTTATTTTTCGTGGGGGGGGGGGCGTCCGCCCCCGCCCCCTAGTTACGGGCCTGTAAGAACATAAATTGAAGCATTATACACCACTGACAAACCCATTGTGGAACAAATAAATTGCCAAAATATTTTAAACATGTCATGCGGAAGTAGATCAGTCGTGCGCTTGCGCGTGACTGACTTGTAGGGGAATCCCCCAAACACAATCACAAACCGGAAGGCGACGCGTGAAAAAAAAGTCGCCGCTTGAAAAAAAAGGCGCCGCCAAAAAACAAAAAAGTTGCCGCTTGAAAAAAAAAAAGGCGCCGCCAAAAAAAAAAAGTCGCCGCTTGAAAAAAAAAAGGCGCCGCCAAAAAAAAAGGCGCCGCTTGAAAAAAAAAGTCTCCGTGTAAGTGTCCTTTATAGAACACCAGACGTTATAGCCCATCTTTAATCCTGAAACAGGTTATGTACTCTCGAGGTTTTCGTACTTGCTTATTTCGGTTGTAGAGATTGAAATATTAATAGGGGTCTTCAAAATAATGCTATCATCTGGAACATTGGAACCCATTAAAGTACGCGAGTTTGCGAGTTTAATAAAGCAATGTATAGACCATGTGAACTTTGTTTACAATAAGTGTGACCTTGTGCATTCTTTGGGTATTCTGGCAGGCAAGATGCTACACAGGCCCTATGGGAAAGTTGACATTTTGTGTCATAATTTCCACATAAATCCATGAATTATGAAAGTAAAAGCTGGACAAGTTTTGAGATGTGCCCCCTTTCATCATATCAAAAATTCATAGGAATTAGACAGTGCAATCTCCATAAAATATAAGATTTTATGTTTTATTCCATTAGTCTGTGTACAAATCGTGCCTGCAGGAAGTCCAGGCTCTGTGGCTCTTTCGTAAACATGTGATGTCATAGGTCACATCGTCTATACGCGTGGGACCAAAGTAGTACCAAAGTTGGAATACGCGCGAGACTTGCAAAATCTATTTTGTTTTCTTTGGGGATTGGTCGTTGAATGAACTTGAGGAAGAGAGATTTCTGAATGAAAACAAAATCACATTTTCAATAATATTAAATCAAGCACTTAAACTTGCCCTACTTGTTTCTATTCCACTTTGAAATTAGGTCCGACACAATGTGAGGTATTTTCAAATCCGCTTCTCCTATAGTCGTCTGATGGGGGAAATGCAATTTGTTCTTCTTTTTTCGTATGTCTGCAACCCAGATCCATTCG
>JAJGQC010000574.1:0-25000 GCA_021014325.1 Plazaster borealis
GGAAATGCAAGGTTTTGCATACTCAGCACACTTGATGGACCAGTGAGCAACCTTCTCTTTTGACTGGTCCCCTGTCTTTATCCATTAGGGGTGCATTTTGGCGTAACCAGTAACTATTTCAGTTGCAGGCTTGTGATTTCTTACGATTTTTCCTGCCATCTTTTAGACACACCTCCTAAAATTTAGATGCTAGCTTCAGAGTTATTTGTCAGCAAAGATTGTTACCCCTCGTACAAACATGACCTGTGTTCGATTTCACCAAACTCTTCCTAACTTAGGATTAATCCTAGGCAATGCTAAGAGATAGGACTTAAGACTAGTCCTATCTCTTAGCATTGCCTAGGATTAATCCTAAGTTAGGAAGAGTTTGGTGAAATCGACGGCAGTGCTGAGCTGAATCCTATCTCTTTACTCATTTTTTTGGGGGGGTTGACTTTTGCCCACAGCTAAGTCTCAGCTGGAGCGGATGACAAGATTATGGCCGATGGTGATTAGTAACACAATCATCTTTAACATGCCATCGGTAAGTCACACATTGAAGTAAGTTTGCATTATTTGTTACCAAATTTGAAAAAGTAGTTCAGTTTACCAAACTGTAGTCTTGAAAAAGTTTTAAACGTCAATTGTTATTTTTAAATTTTTACCCTTACACCCATGTGTGATAAGTACTGTATACTCTGTGTTTCTGGAGTCCAACAAAATCCACTCTCTACTTGGGTGGGATTTGAACCCACATAATCCCCCCCCCTTTCCTGTACCCCGCTCCTCTTACCACCTAAACTCGTATTCCCCTTCCCGCCCTCCCCCCCACCCTTCCGCATTCAAAAAGTTCTTTGAAAACTTAGTATTCAGTGCTTATCCCAAATCGATGTAAGGTTCAAGAACTGAAATAAACTTCTTCATCTCCAACGTAATTATTACATCTGTTAAAAAGAAAAACTTATAGAAACTTTCTCCGTACATTGGTTGTGTAAATTTTGCAGCAATCTGAGATCTTAGTTAAAGTGCTTGTGGGTTTGATTTAGTTGGTTTGAGCACCAGGCTTTATTAAGTGACAGCTCTGAAAGCAAAACAAGCAACTTTTTGCAGGCCTAAATTTACACCTTTTAGAGGACATTTCCATTTGAAAGACTTAATGTCTATGAGAAACTTTTGAAAGGCACCAAGGCTAAGACCATGGCAACAGAGGCCATGGCCTCCATGTAAATCCAGACTGTTATAGACTGCGCAAGTCTCGCGCAAATCAAAAACGAGAAAACAACTGGAGCAAAGACAATATTAACTATAAAATCTAATCTTCTTTTTAAATTATATTTATACAAAATTCTTGAAAATAAAAATACCCATAGCAAGTTGTTATAAATAAATGTTCAACTTTTGTATAATACAAAGAATTTGTTCAAATTAACATTGAAACAAAATTAAAACTTGGGACGAAGACGCTTATTGTTAGAAACCGCATTTGCCAATCACGCCCAAATGTGTGCGTCTATCTCATAGGTTTAATGACAACACGCCGGTCAGTTGGGCAAAATTCTTAATTTTTTACAAGTAACCGGAAACGGAGGTCAAGTCTTATTCTCAGGTTTTCTTTGTTATTTTGTTGAATTGATTTTACTTTCATATTGTTAATCACTTTGTATTATATTCCCTACAATACATGTATATGTTGGGTCACACAAAGCGCGGTTACTGGTCTTTGACAATAACCAATATCGGCTGCGTGCTTTAAGGTAGTGCATTTTTTTCTGTTCTTTGCTCGTACCATTTATGCAAAACCAGTAGCTGCTGTCCATTAAAATGTTTCAAGTAACAGTTGTATCTTTCCTATGTCTAACAGCATTTAGATCCCTTACCTACCCTCATCACTAAACCGGTCTTGACAGACGATGAGGTGTTGGAGTGCAAGAAAGCCGTCTATCACGTGGTTGGCATGGAAGCTAGGAATGAACCACTCCCAGTGCCTACCATGGGGTCAAGGGGCAAAGGTCCGAAGAGGTGAGTCAATGTTGGCTTCTTCAAGAAATGCACTTCTGATTTTCTTCTTGGTTCGGAGAGTACTCTCTGTCTGTATTCTAGGGTGTCATTTTTTTTACTGATTTTCCCAAAGGTTTGTAACGCACAGGACTCCAAATACCCACAGAATCACCATTCAGAGTCCAGAGGCCAGTAATTTTCGCATTGAACCACTGACCCCTAGTGTTTTTCCAAACGCTTACTTTTCAAGATCTGCTAAATAGTGTGTGGTTAATTATGATAAATAATAGCACTCCACACGAATGACGCCACTTTTCCTCAAAATACCTGTACGTCAAACATTCCACCATTCTAGCTGCCACCGCATCAGCCCGCCAAACAGCAGTAGTACAGTCAGTACATTCGAGTAAACATAAAGACTGGACATGGTTTAGAGCATCGAATTCAAGTTCTGGCGGTTAAGTCATCGGGGTATGGGTTCGAGTCCCGGTCATGACACTTGTGTCCTTGAGCAAGATGCGTTACTATAATTGCTTCTTTTCACCCAGGGGTAAAAATGGGTACCTGCGAGGGTAGAGGTTGATATTGTGTTTGAAAAAGCCTTCGGAGCGCCACGGCAGCCTGGGGCTGTATACTCCCCAGGAAGCTGAGAAAGATTATTAAAGGAATGTTGTTGGCCCACTGACCAGGGCACTTACGTAAAGCGCATTGATATGTTATTGTAAAATGCGCTATGTTAGAACTAGTTATTATTATTATTATTATTATTATTATTACACCTTTGTGAATCTTGACACGTTTGTCTGAGATCCGAGTACTGAGCCTCTTTTTTTAGCATTAGTGTGAGTGCTATTGAATTCTAGACCTCCTCCTAAACATTCAGTAAAGATTTTTAATAAGGAGGAAATATTTTATGTCTTGTTAAAAAATATCTCTGGCCCAGTGGGAGTGCTGATCTAGAAGTCATGTGAACCAGTGAAATTTTTTTCCTTGACATTCAAATCCTGACAAACCGGTGATACTTTTTTGTGGAGTGGTCTAGTGCACTGAACTCAAGTTCTGGTATATTATATTTGGTTTTTACCCGTACACTGATGTCTGTAAAGCACTGTATACTCAACTTTCTTGAGTCCTGTGAAAAAAATCACAGGCATATTACTCGGGTGGGATTCGAACCCACAACCTTTGCCATTCTAGAGTAGATGTCTTACCAACTAGACCACCGAGTTCTGGTGTTGTCAGAGTGTGGGTTTCACTTCCGGTCATGGCAGAAAAATGAGCCCTTGAGCAAAACACATAAAAGGAGGATATAATTATGGTCTTGAAACAAATATTTCTTGTGCAGCGGGAGTGCTGACCTAGAAGACCTGTGGACCAGTGCAGTGAAGATTTTCTTTGAAATTCAAGTCCTAAAAAAACAGTGATACTGTTAGCTGTTTGTAGACTTTTTGTGGCCAAGCGGTCTAGTGCACGGGACTCAAGTTCTGGTTTTGTCGGAGTGTGAATTCGGGTCCCAGTCATGTCACTTGTGTCCTTAAGCAAGAAACTTAACCATTATTGCCTCGTCCTTCAGATGGGACATTAAGCTGTAAGAGTATCAAATAAAATTACATTTTAAACCGTTATTAGCGTGAGGTAAGAGACTTTTTCCAACTTTCATGAAGACTCATTGCAAAGTAAGGGCATCACAAAACTGAATTTGACCTTGGAGCCCCTTATTTAAATAAAAGTAAGATTGAAATTAAATCTGGTTCAAAAAAAACCGTTTGTCTACAGAGAGGAGCAATACAGACAGATGTGGTCCGAGCTAGAGACGCTTGTCCGAGCGCACAGCGCCACGTCACCGGCCCATGAGAAAGTCTTACAGTGCATTCTGGATTGCCGTAAACCACCTGGTGACGAAGCTGGAAAGACCTCAACAAAGAGAGCAGCAGAACGGGTCACTGTCAAAGTGGAAAAGACCGACCCGGACGCCATGGAAACACAACCTGTGTGGCCGGAAAACGATAGGTAGTTGGAGAAACGTTTTTATTTCAATGTTCGTAGACTCTTAACGTTCTTAATAATTTGCTGTTTTTAATTGCCCCTTGTACATGTCATCTCAAGTGCTTTTAGGAAGGATCATCTTTGGCTCACCTTAGTGCTTGACTTTTCACAGGTTATTCTTTGAGATTATGCCGTTTGGGGAACATGTTGGCTTTACTTGCCCTGCATTTCACCACCTTAGACCCCAGTTTGAATCTCGCTTCTTGAACGTTTTGCGAGCATACACGTCTTCCAGTGTTAACTGGTTAAATGTAAACATCCTGTGTATTCTGAGCTTCACTTCCACGCTAAGAGAAGTCTTATTAAATTTTAAGGATCTTTCATTTTTCATACAATCTCATCCATGAAAGCTAGCTCATGACACTTTCTTTGACGCAATAATCTGTTTTTACAGGAGTGGCGGTCCAGACATCAAAACAGAGATGCACAAAGAGAACATCCGAGGCATCTTAGATCAACCGCCGATTAAGAAACAGAAGATGTTTATTGGAGATCTCATCGGGAAACCTAAAGGTCTGTCAAGTCAAGAATTATCTTTGCCTGTGTTTACGGCTGTATAGCCGGCAAAATTTGTCTGATCGTCTACTGAATGCATTCGGAGGTAATGTTGCGCAATAGTCAAAAGAGGGCGGTCTAATTTGCATTGAGCATATTGGGAAGAACGGCAAAGCTGGTAAAGCTTCTTCAGTTCATTCTAGCTTGCGGCTTTGGTTGGGGGCAAGAACATGGAGGAATGATTTTGTAAAAACAGATCAGAAAAATGAGTTTAAAAAGCAAAGCTAGAATGATAGAAGTATTACTGTACATTTTGCTGGTAGCTCCCAAGTTTACCAGAGTCTTTTGCTCATCAAGTTTTATCTTTGGTTTTTAATCCAGTGGGTTCTTCTTGCTGAATAAGGATACAGCGAGGTGCATTGTATGAAAAGGGGAGGAGGGGGGTGTCCATAGTCTTTCATCACTATTTTAAAAATTTATTTGCTGTGGGGGAATTTTTTCTTGTGAGGGGAAGGTTTGAGGTGTTTTGAATTAGTCTGTAAACTTTCAAGCGCAGTCTTCTGCTGCGGCCAAAACTCTAAACAATAATGGCGGGTGATGGCCGAACTGTTGAGCTCTGGTGTTTCTGATCAGCAGAGAGTGGGTTCAGGTGCCAGTCTTAAAACTTGCGTCCTTAAGCTAGACACAATCTGCTGCCGAACATGCCTGAACTCTGTGGCAAACCTCTTTCTCTTAATGTTAAGTGTACTGGGTTCGTTCCGATGCATTACACAACACACTGCTGTACATCCTATCCAAAGGACAAGGCAATTATGGTCAAGTGTCTTGCTCAAGGACACAAGTGCCTTAACAGGGACCCAAACCCACACTCTGACAACACCAGAACTTGAATGGGTGCATTAGATGCGGACACTTGGCGACACTGACTTGTATTTCGTGGTTTTTTTTTAAATACATCAAGCAATTTAAAGGTTTTGTTTTCATGAATGCTTTCGATTGACGCAGAAAAATATTTGTTTTTTTTACTGAGCTTGAATTAAATTTGTCTGTTGGTTCTGTTTTGATTGAAACAGCCGGGCCACAGTCGATGCTATCGCTATGGAGCAGTCGGATCAATTCCATTCACTCTAAGAGGCACTCTGAGTTCGCTGGGAGGTCAGAATCATCGGGCAAGGTTGCCGAGCTCTACCCTAACCTCATGAAAGAAGAGAAGAAAGAGAGGTGAGTTCGTGAAGCTTCTAGAACCATCTCACGCCAGACAATAAGCCATTTGCGAGATAGATTTGAATAATGTCTGGTACAATGACTTGCTCAGTCACAGGTTACCGGTTAAGTTTGAATTCGTCAGACTTACGAGACAGTTGCTACGGTATGTGAAGTGGGTTGGGGCAAGCTTTTGTGTAGCAACCTCCAGATGAGCAAACCCTGGTACCATTGTGCCTTACGCATTCATTCAAAATTGTGTATGGGTGTTCGCTGTCTCTAATACGTAACTACGCAAGAGCCTGCGCCGCATCATGTGACGCAGCAACTGTCTCGATAGTCTGAGGAACTCAAATTGAAGCGGTAACTTGAGATCAAGCAAGTCATTGTACCAGACATTATTCAAATCTAACTCGTAAATGGCTCATTAGTTCCAGGCAATCTGTAAGAGGGAAAACCAGTTACACTTCATTTTTCACATTAATTTTCGGAGGGCATTAAGACCCAGCCTTCCCACCATAGGCAGCGCGCTGTATCGATACCTCTTGTCACTAACCCCTGGTAGGGATGTTCTGAAAAACAGTGTTCGACAGTCAAGTTACATCATACTTACACCAACAGGACATTAGCTTCCTACTTGTGCCCGTAGTCCTTGTAGAATGTTCGGAACATAAAACGGAAGGCTTTACTCCTTATGATTTTTGAGAAAATAGAATGAGCTGTTGCAAACTGCTTACCAACAAAATGGACCTATGGTTTAAATGCAAAACAAAATAGTAAAATGGCCTGACGTTTTGAGCAGAGTCTTTCTCTGAGGCTAAATGACAACCCAACACACACAAACAGGTATACTTGTGTATACAGCAGCAGTCAAGTGGAAAGAGATGAAAAGAGAGAGAGAGGCAGAAAGCACAGAGAAAAAGCAAGTGATGAACAATAATGATTTTGATTAAAATATGATTTAGATCAGAAACTGCAAGTCTTAGCCCCCATTCCCCTGTGATCACTGCCCGTCTTGAAAGTAACACATTTAACATGCCAATGAAAGCTGCAGCGGTATAAATAAAGACATTTATTTAATCGTTGGGTATTTTAGTAATCTTGCTACAAAATCAATTAGAAACAAGGTATGGCTCGTAACAGGGCCGCAAAATTACCCAGAATTATCTCGCTACAACCTTGCTCGTATATTTTGTAATTCGTGCGCACGTGCGGTTGGTGAACAGCAGAAAAACCAAAACCCACTGTAACGACCAAGATCTTGTAGCCCCTGAGCACGTCTTAAAGAGAGTCAACTGTGCTGTTATTGATTTCAGTACAAATGGAGAAGTGAAGAAGGAGAGAACGTCATGACACGGGACACCCTCGGAGATTGAACCCTGAAGACTGGTATTTATTCAACGTGAAAGGAGTATGCAAGGAGAGACTGAACTCAACATGACCGGCTCGACAGATTTAGGTTTTTATTATTATTTTATACTTCTGGTTATGAAACCAAGGATGCCTCAAAAGTGAACTTAATCACTGTTGCTCGCCAGCCTGAGGAATTCTGTTAACAAGGATGCTTGCTATGTGAACCAGAAACACTGGGGTTAACCTCTACTCTTCCTTGATAAGCATTCTTGGTTCTTTTACGTGCACTACTGATCCTAGTACACGGGACCTAAGGCTCAATGTCCCACCCGAAGGACAAAGCAATTATGGTAAAGTATCTTGCTCAAGGACACAAGTGCCACGACTGGGACTCGAACCTGCATTCTGCTGATCAGAAACACCAGAGCTTGAGTCCGGTGTTCTGAACCCCTCGGCCACGACAAGCCACGTTACGGATTGTCTTGTCAGATCAGGCAAAGTATCCTGCTAAGCCTTGGATGCAGTTTTTATTATTCAAGATTTTGAAGCGTTGAGATGGATGATGGAAACTTATTTAAAAATCCATAGAAATAAAACCTAGAAAATGCTTTGTGTGTAGCTACCTGTGCGCATCTGCTTGGAGGCAGTTTGTACGTGCTGCCATTTTCGCTGTATGGCATATTTCAAGCTTTCCCATTGGTTGATCTGGTTAATACAGGCATGTCACATGCAGCCATGTGTCATCTCAGTCATGCCATTGAAAACTGAAAGACACAGCAAAACAATATTGTTGGCCTGGCACTTTCCTCACTTTTTGACACACTGCAGTGGTATGCCTGCTCATAGTATTGATACTCTATGTCCACAGCTGACACAGAGGGCATGCACATCAGACACAGACAACAATTCAGCTCGGCTTTCTCCGTGTTCTGTTTCTAGAGTAACGCGTTGTAAACAGAATTTGTGAGGTCTGCTGCCCTCTTTGGACAATAACAATTTTCAGACACATGAAAAGGACAAGAAGATTTCCAATATTTCAATACATATTTTTATTGATTATGATTAGATTTTGCAAGGTTTGTTACAGGGTAACCCTCTCTGTATTTTTCCTCGGAATCATCATGTATAAAAAGAAACCTCCGAATCAGAATGTAACTCACACACCTTTGGTGTCCAATAAGATTTTGTTGCATGCTCAATAATTAATTCAACTTTGTGGTAAGTTCAGCTGTGTGGTTAGTTTATCCTTGTGGTTAGTTCAACCATGTGGTTAGTTCAACCATGTGGTTAGTTCAACCACGTGGTTAGTTCAACCATGTGGTTAGTTCAACCATGTGGTTAGTTCAACCATGTGGTTAGTTCACCGTTTTGGTTAGGTCAACCGTATGGCTCTGCATCCACCAACAAACTTGAGGCAAAACCAGAAATTCGGGAGCATTTGGGGGTGAGGTAGGGTTACGCAACGAACCCTCAAATGGTTTTCATAACAAACATGTTTATGTAAAGTCTTAAAATATTAGCGAAGGGTGTCAGATTTATAACATTTTTGTTAAACTGTGAATATGTAAATAAACTTCTTGTATCCCATGCAATTATTGTGTATTGTTTTTGTTTAACCAGCTTTAGATGTCATCTGGAGACTAAGGCAGTTTTCAAAATCACTGCTTAGGGTTTTTGCCCTGGCGCTTAGGCACTGTCTGCCTGTTTGAAGTACCGTACCGAAAGTGTACATTTTCAATAGTACTGATGGGGCGGAAGCCAGACCCCAAGCAGACGCGGTGGTTTAAAAAAGGACCTATAATGGTGTTAAAGATTGACGTATCCTTCAAGTTATTCAAGTTAGGACCAGACTGACTAGTATGTAATGATACGTCAGGTCTGGAACTTATACAAACACTTTTTATTGGATTGATTTCTTGTGGGGTGAGTTCAATAGTTGCATATCGGACCAATTTGGCGCTTCGTAAATGACGTCCAGCTCGCCTACTCCTGATTCGAAAAATACCAAGATCCTTGAGGGCACTGTACACTGGTGGTGGTAGCCACGACTTACCAGTAGCCTTATATCTTAGGCCCATTAGTTCGGTCCGACCGTACTGTAAAGTGTTATAAGTAGGTGGTGGCTGTATAGAACTTGGTTGATGATGCAGATAATTCCCATTCATGATAAGTGGCTTAGTGGTGTCATCTATTGAGGCTGTCTTTAGCATTTGATTGTCAGACTTGACAGCCAAATCCGGTGGGGCATATGTACATGTACACACATACCAGTTCAACAGAATCAAAAGCGATGTAGGCAAAATCATGATGAAAAACACAATTTCCAGAAATCAGATTTCGAAGAAGACATCATCAGGGCCCAATTTCATGGCTCTGCTTACCGCGGAATTCTGCGCTTACGCCCAGCTGCGTCCCATAGTTACAGTGTGCGTAAGCGTAGAATTATTTGGTAAGCAGTGCCATGAAATTGGGCCCAGTTGTGTCAGCATATCGCAAGAAGGTCTGGTTCGACGTTTGAACATAATCAGAAATCAAATTGATGAGAAATCAACATTTAGAACATTTAGAAGAGCAAAAGCAAAAAGTGGCAGCAGCTCAGTCAGCGCCATATAAAACAGACATGGTGTACCCCCTCCTATTGTGTCTTCATTGTGTTCTGGGCAGGCCCGTAAGGGGGGCTGAAGGGGGGGCAGCCCCCCCCCCCCCCGCAAAAAAAAATAAATAAAAAATAAATAAATAAATAAATAAATAAATAATAATAATAATAATAATAATAATAATAATAATAACAATAATAATAACAAAACAAAAAAAGGAAAAGTCTGCCCCTCCGAAAAAAAAGAAGAAAAAAACCTTCACATTGTAACTTTGCAACTTGGCCTATACATGGCAAATAACACACTAAACAAAAAGATTGTTCCTTTGTCTGTTTTTTATCGTTGAATTTTGACATTTATAACATCAAATAATATACAAAGATGTAAATAGAGGACGCAATGCTGGCATACGCATCTCAGCATTAAATACGCAGAAATAATATTAATACAATGCTGTAATTGAGTTGTTTTTTCAGATATAATAACCAATATCACCAAATGGCTTGATTGGGCCTTCCTTTTCAAAAAAATTCCAACTACTGGGGGGGGGGTGCGCGTTGGGCATATCCCCCTCCTCTACCCCCCCCCCCCCCCCGCTTAGTTACTGGTCCCTGGATCTAACACCTGACAACCGGCGGTTGTCATAGCGCCCTCTGGTGTCGATGAGAATGAAAATAAACCGCACATGTTTGGAATTTTGCAAAACGACGAACTGCACTGTGTCAGCAAAGAGGCGGGACTCTCAAAATTGTCGAGGTAAGCGAACATTAAACTGTAGAAAGCTAAGTTTATTAAATGGAAATGTACATGCATGTTTTGAAGATAATATAGGCTACAAATGTTTTGATTTGAGTTGTTTTTGTCAGTGTCATTGAAGACTGACCGTGAACAACTAAGTCACTCGGTGCGCGCGGTACATCCAGACAACGTGTATCGTAGGAGGTCCTGTTTTTAGGGCGTCCCTGAAATCGATGCAAATCTTTTACCTCTCTGCGCGCGATGTAAACAGTCCCTAGATACAATTTTTGTGGTTTGACTTGCCAAGCAAAGAGTCTCCTCTCCTTTGACCAAAACTTAGAATTATGTGAGGCTCCACTGGCAAGTTGCACTTGTATTACAAAAATTTGTGGTATTTTAGGCATTTCTACAAGGTACAAAAATATGTCATACTGTCGGGGCCATAAAAAAAAATTGCCCGCCGAAAAAGTTTCATCGAACAATTTTTCAATTCACAATTCACGATGATAAAATCATGTGACTTAAAATTCTGCTGAGCATTCTGGGGGAAAAAATACAGAGGCTTAAAGAAGCCATGTGCCTTATATCATTTTCTAACAGTCTGGAGAATTTTTTTTTAAACCCTCATATCATTTATTATTAATAACATTAAAATTTAAACATTGGCTTGGTGATTCAAATATCACTGTTTATTGATATGCTTTATTATAAATGTTAAGAAACATAAAAAGATTCAAAACTTTTTTAAAAATCAGATTTGAAAGCCAAGACTTATTGACACTTTTTTTAAAATTTTTTTTTTTAAAAGTTTTTGCAAATTACCATCGTAATTTTTAAAATTAAATAAAAAATATTTTGAATAAAATGAAGACAACTGCTGGCTATAGAGTCATACACAACGTTTCACAGAACACTTGAAGTCACTGCAGATGTTTCTTCTGCTTATGGCTTCACCAGGACACCATACTTTCTTGTTTGCCTCGAAAACAGGTCAAACTCAAAACACGGGGACGCTATTGAAGTCATCGAAGATCGGTGCGTGGTGTGAAAGTTTCAATGTCTATCAAGTTTTAATATATTTTTACATACTTCTTATAAACAAAGAAAGGTGATTAGGGCATAAGTTGATATATGGCATCATTATTTTTTTTTCAATTCAAAGAAAAAGGCATAGTACATCGAAAACCGGACACGGGAGGATACACGTAAACATTTAACATTCGAACCACCGCGTGCAAAATACACGCTGCTCCAAGCCGGAGACGGAGCCCAGGCCGAGGTTTGAGAAAGGCCATTGAGCTAACTTACAAGGCGTCCAGTTTAAGGTCGAATACATTTTTGTAACCAAATATTTTCATATTTATACCTGGTGGAGGAAGCCGAAACTTCTGTCATATATTCCCCATATGTTGGGAATTCCAAGTCTGCTCTGCTGCTGGTTTCAGCCCTGTGTGGCCAATCTAAATCCTTATTCCATGGTCACACTTCCGCCCCTTTTTGCTGTTATTTAGGGGTAGGGAGTTCAATGGAAAACGTAAACATGACGGCCCTATTGCATCGGGGGCCCATTTAATATGGCCGCGCTTGGTTAAGCACACTAAGCGGTAGGTGGACAAGTTGGTTTAAAGGCACTGGACACATTTGGTAATTATCAAAGACCAGTATTCTCACTTGGTGTATCCCAAAATATGCATAAAATAACAAAGTTGTGAAAATTTTAGCTCAATTGGTCATCGAAGTTGCAAGAAAATAATGAAAGAAAAAACACCGTTGTTGCACAACTTTGACTTGTTTGCTTTAGTTTCAGTTAGGAATAAAAGGCTTCAGGCCTGGAAGTCTTTCTCAGATAATATTTCAGTGAGAATTTATCTCTTTCTCAAAAACTATGTTACTTCATAGGAGGGAGTCGTTTCTCACAATGTTTTATACTATATCAACAGTTCTCCATTGCTTGTTACCAAGTAAGTTTTTATGCTAATTTAAGTAATTACTAGTGTTCAGTGCCTTTAAACCGCCAACCTGCCTGTAGGGAATGTGCCTTGGATCTCCGCCCCCTTACTGCAAAATGGGGAGGAAGTGTGGCCAAAGAATAAGGATTCATCTTGGCCACACAAGTGGGGTTAGTTTCAGAATTGTTTTTCCCCCTTATCTTCATCATCATTGACTGTAAAGTGAAAAATAAAAATTTGAGACCACCTTAAACTGAAATTCTTTTGATGCTTCAATTCAAGGAGGAAGCGTAAGTTCATTACAAATTTGCATTCTGCAACGCACACAATTTTATTCACATTGTAGAGAAGCTTTATACCCTGGACGTCAGTACAGTGCAATGGAGATTGGCGTCCTACCAGGGCTAGTGTACAGGTCTATATGTAGCCTGCACTGGTAGGTTTTGAGGTATAGTTAGCCTTGGTATGGTTACCACAAAAGGAAAGTTACAGATCAAAGAAGCTTGCATCAAAGCCTCAGAAGATTTAGGGTCAATCTGGAAGCAGCGGAAAAATGGACCATCTTGAAATCTGTGACTCGATTTTGTGTACCAATTCTGATCCTTTCATTGGACTCCCACACAGTATGTGCTAAATTGGATCACAGTAGATTTATTATTATTACACAAGGACTAAGTCAGGCTGAAACGGGTAAAATAAAAACAAAAATTAACACTTGACTTAATAAAACAACCCATCACGGGGAAAAGTGGCCCATGCTCTAATGACACTGACAGATCTGATTTGTATGAATGGTGTAGATGTGTAGTGCAGGCCTACATGTAGGTGAATACATCTATAATCAATAAATCTGTTTACTGTGACAGCACTACACTAACAGTCATAAACACCATGATTACATTTATTAAAAATTACTACATTCCCAAAGCAACCACTTTTCAATTATTCAATGAACTTCATGAACACATCTGTGCTGGGAAACAAGCACACAAACATTTTGAAAAACGATGGAGTCCATATTCTAAACATGGAGGTAGAAATAAAACAATACTTACCTTAATCTCCGTGTCCCAACGGTCGATAGTCCGCGGTGTTAAAACGCCTCTGGCCCATTATGTCATGTCTGTACCATCACCTTGTGGGTCTCAGTGTGTGATCAGTATGGAATTAAAGTTTATCTTTTTCTGATTGAATATTCTCATTTATCAAAAGTCATACAAATCACTTAAGCAGCTGTGTACATTTCAGCAAAACTTCCTCTTCTATTCCTTATAGACCGTGCAAGTCTCGCGCATATTCAAACATTTTTGGGACAACTTTGGTCCCACGTACATTGCTTTAACCCGTGAAGTAAACAAATTCGAGCGTAACGGGTCCCAATGTTGGAATACGCGCCAGACTTGCACAGTCTATTCACCACCAAGCCGTCAGAAGAGTAATAAAGGAAACAATTGTTACCATTGAATTTGACACAGGTTGAATGTCTGCGCTACTTGTATTATGCCATTGCTGAAATGTACAGCAATGTTAGGAACATACATTGTGTTTCGAAATGCTCACCACAAAGTAATGCACTTTAGAGCTATCCGCTTCAATGTTAACACGTTTTTTTAGGGATTTTGGACTTGTGTGGGAATGATTTGTTTTCCAAATAAGCGGTAATTTCTTTTGAAGTACATAAACAGTTAACAAAATAATGTTGTTGTGTGTTACAATAATTTTAACCAGTTAGTCCTCAAACCGCTGTTACCGCCCTGCCTGTTACTCCTCAAAACCACCCCAAACTGCCCTGAGAAGTTTGGCAAGTTGTATACTTATAATCTTGAGTTTTTCACATGCGTTGAAACATGTTTTGAAATGTTCCGCATTTTAGAAAGAAAAAAATGTTTTGCCACTTCCAAAGGTTCCTAGGTTGGAAGCTCAATCCCCAACAATGCACTTATGCAACACCCAACTAGTTGTGTACAGACTGTATTGTACAAAGTATTTTACGCACAAAGTATTTCACGCACAATGTACACAGTAATGGCGACCGTACTTGCTTTCATGACAAACTTGTGGGTATTTATACGTATACGGAATACCGTGATTTAAAAGGATATTTCAGACTGACTAGACCCACCTGACCCCAATGACCGACCTGACTGACCAAACCATCTGGACTGACCTGACTTACATGACCCACGCGACCGACATGACAGAGATGACAACAATGAAATGGCCTGTAACCATGAATTTTTTTCTTTTATTGCTCACATCTTGGTCAATTCATAGGTTAGAACATATCCCGGATCATCATCTATGCTCCATACAACATCTATGGCCTTGATGAAAAATTCAGAGCGCCTTTAACCCTAACCATGCTAAATGCAACAATATGCACCAAATGGTAAAAGTTGTTGGAATCTATTGCATTTGGCAGTCAACTCAGATGTCATTCTTTGACTGAATTTGTTGCATTTAGCAGTCAAGTGACTTCATATTGGTGTTGCATTTTGTTGTAGTCACCACTACACTTTGTGCATACTGTTGCATTTAGCAGGGCAAACCCCCTTGCTCAGTCCTAACACAAACAACATGCCTGCACAATGCAACAAAATCCCTTGTTGCATTTTGTTGTATTTGCCAGGGTATGTGGAGGGACCCTGATGGGGGTTAGGGTTGGATGCATAAATAAATACACCATTGTGTGAATTATAGTAAGAGTAGTGAGCAATGACACATGAGCTGTTGCAAAGGAGAGTAAATACTTGGGGCCCATTAGAATTAATGTTATCATCATCGTGCTAGCTAAACCATGTTATTATTTATAAAAGATTTCAATTTTTATAGTGGGGGTCTTCTTCAAAAAGTTATACATCTACTCATGACAAGCAGATAATTTATTGTTTTTTAATTTACTAAAAGTGACAAAATTGTTATAATTGCATGAATTGAAACTTGTTCTACATTTATACAGTGTGTGTTCCTAGAAGATGGTGAGACTATTATCATTACCCAATACCCACAAGATCCTAGTCAGTCTCAGACTCCAGGGGCAGATTCCGAGGACTCTATGACGCTCTGAAGACACTACAGGGAGAGTTGGAGATGTACAAGAAACAGGAAGCTCACAATGAGAGGTAAGCAATATTCTTACTGTGATCATTTATTTCATGTTAACATCTCTTGTTACAGGTTTTCAGATCTTCTTTTATGTGACTGAAAGCTTTTTCTATTGTACAAATATTTGTGCTTAAAATGCTCCCATCTTTGAAATGTTTGAGAGGATGACATCTATGCTTTGATGAGAGGAAACTCTCAAAAAAATTAAACTCAGGTATAATTGTTATCAGGTACCTGGCTGAATGGCATAATGAAAACTGCTTTCAGGTGTACAAGTCTTCTGTCTTTAAGTAGTTCATTGGTGTTCATCAAGAAAAAATTAGGAGATTTAATCAGAGAACTCAACAGTTATAAACTTCCAGTGTCAACCACAGAGAGAAATGTTTGAAATACTTGCCAAAGTCATAATAATAGAATTTGAAGACTTTCAAATTTCGTTGCAGAGAGCAAAGAAATTGTAAGCACATAATGAACAAATTGAACATGCACAGTAAAAGTCCAAGACAAAATAGAAACTTGACGAACCAGAGTTGATGTAATCTTCACAGGTTGGTTTTGTTGTGTGTTCATTACAAACGAGCTAAATGAAAATAAAAGTGTCTTCTCCCAACAAAAGAAAAAACCAAAACAACAACAACAACAACAGCACTAACAAAACACTACACAATATTCATGTTTAACCAGGAAATGTAAAAGCACTGTTTGTAAAGAATGCAAGTGTTCCTTGTGAAAAATACTTGAAGATAACGATGAAGGTACTAAATAAAGGTAACAATTCTGTAATGCACCATCCCTTGTTGATATCTTGTTGCAACGTTTTTTCAAATCATTACTGTGAGATTAAATACACAAACACAAAC
Organism: Plazaster borealis; assembly: GCA_021014325.1. Classification (NCBI taxonomy): domain Eukaryota; kingdom Metazoa; phylum Echinodermata; class Asteroidea; order Forcipulatida; family Labidiasteridae; genus Plazaster; species Plazaster borealis. The sequence goes on from JAJGQC010000574.1 coordinate 16,324, forward strand.
CATCAATATCAGATGGTTTTATTTAGGGTTTTTTGAGGTTGCTATACGTACAAAAATACTGTGTATACTGATTGAGAAGTTACTATAAAAAATATTCTGTTAAGTCGTTGCGGTACCTGCTGCTAATAGATAGTATTAGAACTGGCTGCTGGCCATCAGGCAAGCTCGGTGGACTAGTGGTATGACATCTGCTCTAGTTGGAATGTTACCCATAGTCTCGGGGTAACTATTATTAATCCAATGCGAACACAGCTTTACACGAATGAAATCAGATTTGGTTCGATAGCAGCTTCTCACAAAGTTTATTTGGTTTCATATCATCCCAAAGTTGAGCTCAGGTAACACCTTGTTTAGCATTATTGTTCTTGTTCATCCAGAAATGGGATTGGTCGTTTTAGCATTGGGAGCACCAATGTAATTGACCCATTAAAGTTGATGGTTTGATCATCATAAACTTGTACTTGAGATTGTATGAAATTGCCTGTTACTGTTAATGACAGCTGTTTTTATTTTACCATGTTGTCCTATAGTTAATTAGTTTGTGGTTTAAGTGATAGATAACTACGTGTATGGTACATCAAGTTATTCTTACTTTATAATTACTTGAACACTTTACAACTAGTGTATAGAATCAGTAAATTCATGTTTATCAGGATTGTTACTGTATTAGCTGTACCGTTGAGGGCGCATTGGATTAGCTTCAGGGGCATTGAACTACCCGATTAAGTCACATGAGGACCTGTGCTTGTTTGAGACAGCGGAAATGTCAAAGGTCAATGTTCCGGGTTGTTTGACAACCATGTATTTATATAGCAGCTTCAGGTTGTATGGCTTCTGATTGGCACCCTTGAGAGTAGTTATTGACAAAATATGGAGACCGCCATCTTAGGGTTAGACTATCCGGCACTTGTAATCCGGAGGTTGCAGGTTCAAACTCTGTTATTGTAAATTTTTGGCGTTCTGACCCGTTGAGTTTTTAAAAGCTATCCAGTCAGTTTCCATTGCAGTTTATAACTTCATAGGCCAATACAACATTTTTTATGATGTAAATTTTGTTCATAATTAGACGCCCATTGTTTGTGTATTAGAATTGACTGACTCTACAACTACCTGGGAGTACAATTCAGTCAAAATAGCTGTTTAATAATTGTTTTGCTGCTTGTCGCCACCTTTTGTGATGTCACTATAGCCCGGTCTGCCTCCACTGCCCCCTGCTTTACGAGAAGGGTATTTGGGTTGGGGGGGGGGTCTAATCGAACGCACCCAAACATTTTTCTGTTGTGCTTAACTATTAGACCCTTCTTGCATATTACATCACAAGCTCAAGGAGTTGTGGTCAAAGGATGACCTATCATTGACCGAGAGTTGTGCGCTGGGCGTACTTGACCTATCATTGGCCGAGAGTTGTGCATGTTGCGTACACACATTCACGTTTTCATTGTTTTACCTTGGCAATGGTGGCCTACGGAAAGGGTATACTGAATAAATGAAACAGTGTTCAATTAATTGATTGGAGTTTTAAATCAGAAGTTTTGATTGGGAAAATTTATTTGTGAGGTCTTCCTTTGCTTTTTCCTTGATCTTTATAATGCTAGTTATGTAGTTGTGTCTTTAATGTACCATCGAAAAAGAAAATTTGACAATGACATCACTTAATACATAAAATACTATTGTACTTACCCAGTGGTGGAGTCGTTTCTTTTCCAACGTCATAGCCGTGAGTTTGGCTAACCAGTACTTGGTACTTGGTACTTGGTACTTGGTACTTGGTACTTGGTACTTGGTACTTGGTACTTGGTACTTGGTACTTGGTAGTTATCCTCCTGAATACTCCACGCGGAAGTCTAACAAGGAGGCCTTAGGGAAGTGGAACTAAATTAAATCCTTAAAGGTGTTTTGGTTTGGGGCGTCTATGGTGTCTTGGGGGAGCTTGTTCCATTTCCGGATAGTTCTGGGTTGGAATGACTGCATATAGATGTCTGTCCTTGCTGCAATTTCTGTGAGTTGGTGGTTGTGAAGTCTACGAGCCGGTGCTGGTTTGGGGACTATGGATGATGGGTTAATGTGAACTATGTTATGTATTATTTTGTAGAAGTAGGTAAGTTGGCAAAAGTGTGGCCGCGGCTTTCATTGCAAAAAAAACCCCCAATTTATACAACAAATGCTATCAAAATGAATTACCCTTATCACTGATAAATCAACTGTGCAACCCAAAACAAAAGGACACTTAATTTTCAGTGGTTCTGAACTTTTAACACACCAGTAGGCGCGCCTTTACTTTTAATTGTGGTTGCTAACTGGGTACAATCAGTGATAATGCATTGGGACATCACTGATGCTGGGGTAGTCTGTTTTACACAAAAACCAACGCCTTGAATTAAGACGACTTGTCAAGAAGAGGGCGTGGTCCACATGGATGGGGTGACGTGTGATGGGCTCAAATTGCTGACTCTCTGTTACATTCTTGCTGGAAGACCACAAATGTGCGAGCACTCAAGATGCTTGAGTAATTTGTCATGATATCGTAGGCAAAATTGTGACCGGAATGTAGTTCATGTATTAATGGTTGTAATTGTGTACCTTGTTTGGTTGGATATCAAGAAACCACGAATGACTTGAAATGGCGTCTTTCATTGAGGAAAGACAAAACGAGCTCAGTGTGTCGAGACTTTTCTCTGCTGGAATTTTACCCCCAACTACTGCATACATGCGTGCGTACTGTGTGACATAACGTAATGACTGGAGCAATTTTCTGGGTCAGAAAATATGCAACTCCAGTGAATACCTTGAGCAAGATACTTGACCATATAACTGCTTCTCTTCACCCAGGAGGAAACAGGTTTGATTCTCGCGATTGATGTAGCTTGATAATCTACATACTTGGTAGTACAGGCTGTATACTCTCCAGGGAGCTGAGGTGGTTTAAGGAATGACATAAATGGCCCAGTGATCACGTTAATAAATTCTCATGCGTCACGAGCGTCAGAATTTACAGATACCAGCGCCATGTAAATGTCCATCATTATTATTATTAAACTGGTGTTGAGTAAAAGCCCTACTTCCGATTCTGATGCTGGAGTTTCGAGAACGAAAAACCAGAAATTATACATTTTGGAAATGATTGGACAAAGACCAAATTTAAATGTAATTGTTTGGTCTTATTTTAATCTTTAGGCTAGTTCCAACTGCCCAAAGAAATATAAACTGTTATAATGTTCAAGAAGAAAACTTCAAATGCACAAAGCAACAATATATTTATTTCTCTTCATTTATTTTTTCTCTTGGAAACATGATCGTCCAAAGTGGTTCTCATAGGGTATTAAATTTATTACTGTTTAATTAACTAGTTTATTGATGAAGTTATAATTATTTCAACCCAATGTAGATGTAAATTTCAATTAATATTTGTCCATGCTGAATGAAACCTATTTGATACAAAATAGAAGATAACTTTAGCACTTTGTAGGTGAATATTTACATAAACATAACACGCTTAACATGCACATGTACGTGTGCATGAAATAACAAACCTGTGAATGGTCATCATAGTCATGAGAAAACAGTAACAAACCCCCATTATATGTTTCCACTGTTTTCAAACATAAGATTTCAGGCTCGAGATCAAAACTAATTGTTTCATTCATTTCTCAAAAATAGTAGCATTTTGGGCATAAATTATTTAGGGGAAGTTTTCCCACCATGACCATCTTTATACCATGCACGTTATGTGTAAATCTGTGAGCGTTATTATTTCCAATCTTACCAATGTTATGCACAGCCTTTAAACTGGTTTGGTAATGGGAAATATTAACAAGAAGGATTTAATACATTATATATAATGTTTGAAGAGTCATGAGCAACACTTGGTAAAAGGTTTAGATTGATAGTCCAGCAGGAAGATATTCCTCCAAACTTTGTCATTGATCATTTTCAATATCTTGGTAAACTGCACATGTTTCAATGGCTTTCTTTTGTAGTCATTTTAAACAAAATGGCAAATTTGTATGCAAAGTTGGATATGATGGTTTTTCCAAGAGTTCCAACATTCACTAAATTCAAGCTTAGAATATGGCCTTTCCATCTAAACTGCTCACAAAAAGTTAGGAAACTTTTTTTAATCATGTATATTTTTTTATTATTTATTACCCTCTTGTATTATGTTGCATATCAATAGAAAGATGAAGTGTTCTTCTTTAAAATGATACCAAAGGTGCAATGATGACATGTTGCTGAACTTGGCCACATTAATGAGAATGAGACAAAGTCACAAATCAAATGTGCCAAAATTAGCAATTTTGTGTTACTGTGTGAACAAACAAACTGACACTGTAATTCAAACAAGCTGTAATTTTGGCACATTTGATTTGTGACTTTGCCTCATTGTCATCCATGTAGCCAAATTCAGCAACATGTAATCATTGCAAATGTTGTATCATTTTAAAGAGGAACACTTCAGCTTTGCATTGATATATAACATATACAAAGAGAGTAATAAATAATAAAAATATACTTGATTAAAAAAAGTTTCCTAACTTTTTGTGAGCAGTTTATGTATGAAGCTCAAACATGCATTGTTGCAAAAAAGGGCAATTTTTGCAGACCCGTTCACGTTAACAAAATTAGTTTCTTAATTATTTTCATAAGTACACCCATAACACTATCCATTGGTGTTGAGGTTGAAATTTTCATATTTTCTGCATCTTGAGCATCTCATTATTAGATGGAATGGTGCATAAGAATTACTCATTATTATTATTATTATTATTATCAAAGAAAGTGAAAAATGTTTTTTTCCCCCAATTTTAAGAGATTAATTATGGATGAAAATACAGATTCCAAATCACACACGAAATAAAATATACCGATTAATTTATGTAAATATTCATCTCATTTACATAATGTAAAATAGAACTAGATGAATAAATGAATATTTGGCTATTAAAATAGAGAAAGTCACATTGTTTACAAAAAGAGTACCCTTTTGCATTCCAGTGCATCTTCTGGCAGGCAAGATGCTTCACTATTCATATATAAGATATATATGACATGTTTGATCATCATTTTATTGTATTGGTCTTATTTATTCAGGGACTCCATCAGTGATTCCACTGTTCTCCCTGATGGGACCCCCGAGACATACAATAAAAACTATACAAGAGAAACTATACATGTCCATGGTTAAAATTAAACATCACATTATTTAGTTATAGGGAAAGATTGCACTGTATATAATATAAATTCTCATCATTGAGAAGAACACATATTGAGATGTACACCCTTTTCTCACTACCAAAAGTTGATAACAATTGTTACCTTCCAGTCTTCATCAAATGTAAGATTTGAAGTTTTCTTCCATGGTGAGCTATGTACAATTTGTGCCTGCAGGAAGTCCAGGCTATGTGGTACTTTTGTAAACATGTGAAGTCATGAGTAATATTACAACAACATTTGTTATATTATTTGTTTGATGCAGTGTAAATGACCGTAGATAATGATCCACATCCCATTGTGTCATAATGCGTGTCCATACTTTGCTGCTAATTGGGAATCAGATCAGTTCTAAATCAATACAAAAAGTTTACTATATTCCAATATTTCAGTGGATTATGAAATGAAATTATATAAATTTAAGCATCATTATGCACCTCAGTTCATGGTTTGACAAAAAACCAAAGGAACTGTTAATTGCCTGACGACGTGAAGGTAAAACACAGTGGACAGATTAGAATGTACATTACATAAGAGTCTTGTCAAAAGAGGCAATACTAAAGGAACACTTCGGTAGCTCAATTAGACACGTTTCTGTGACAGTGTCTTACTGTATGTAGTGATGTAGCATTTTGCTTGGTCAATGAATGTTATGTTCTGTAAATCGGTCATCAATAGAGGGCAGTGTTCATTGTTTACATCCGGCCCGGAGAGTTCATGACCGCGTAAGGTTTTGGGGGTCGATGGATGTGAACGGCGAACAAGATAGGTCCTCAGGGATGTTTTAGGTTTTCTTGATTGCTTCTAAATCATAAGGTAAATTAGAGTAATTATCTCACTGGCAGTGGTAATGATCCTTTTTCCATCGGGACTGTGCTCTTTGATGGGTTTAAGTGTTTTGGACAACGTTGGTTTGTTCGGCGCGGTGGAATATTTGGCGTGAGGCCAGTGTGAGTAGTTCCCGCGGGAAAGTAAGCTGACTTTTCATGGAGGCTGACAGCCAACGGACTTTCCTAGAGCTTGGCCAAGAAATGGAGTAAGGAATCACTGTGGCATTTGATGCATTGGCTGGTGAGATGATTAATTACTTTTGATTTGAAATAGTTACTTTTAGATGATTATAAGTCATGTTAATCTTTGATCTCAATTGTCCATGTGTGTTGGGGTAGGTTGGACTAACTGTGGTACATATGGGGATGCATGTATGTAATGGCATGGTGTTGTATCATTGTGTGAGAATTACTATTAATAATTCAGATAAGTGTTAACTAACGTTCCACTCTGTTTAATGGTTTACGGTTTAATTGAAGTTGATTGCACTGTGTGGTATATCAAGGTTTTTCTCGCAAGGTTTTTCAAGGTTTTTCTCGCAATGGACAAACAAAAGAACGACAGATACAGGGAAATCTGAGAGTGATGTAGTCCAGTCCTATACTCTTTATTGAGTTCACTATATGTATCTCATAGAAAATTGGAATATGTTGTGTTCTTTGGAGATTGTGTGGATTTGGTTGATTGTAATTTTGTCTCATGTGACGTGGCCCGATAGACCCTCTTCCACTGACGTCATACGCGACTACTCTCTGCCCATGGTCTGCCATTGGAGTCAAATTGCATGTTATGGGAAGTTGACTCAAAATGGCACAACCAATTTGGTAGCGTCTTCATCACTTGTGTCAATAAAGATACTATCACTGATATACCTAAAGACATTGTACTGCGCTGCGATGTACTGGCAGTAACACTGATTCGGCTTAGTCAACTTCTCCAAATGATTACAGACAATTATTGTGTAATTAAAACAAACAAACAAACAGACAAACAAGCAAACTGCAATGGTAATCTGTTTGGACTGATGAGATGACCTTTAGTGAACTTTGAAGAATAAACTTCCTGTATTAAACCAGCAGTAATCAATTTGATAGCAGGTGAATTGGGTAAGGAACAATCACTGATACCTATTACCTAAATACATTACACAGTGATGTACTGACGTTAGCATTGATTCGGATTAGTCAACTTCTCGGAATGATTAACATTTAGACACAAATTGAAAACCCAAAGCAAACTGTGATTGCAATTCTGTAAAGACTTATTGATGTAAAGGTTGACCTTCAGTGAACTTTTAATGTATGAACTTCCTGTAATAAACCAGAAGTAATTCACATAGAAGCTTTTGATACAAATTAGTGCACGGCTGACTCATCCCCTCCTGTCCAGTTTAACATTATAATCCACTTTTAAAATATGTAGTTTTATCATCCTCATCATCTTATTAAGAATCAGTTGATCACTTTCTTAAAGACATTGCACATAATTATCCCTGGAGGACTTTCACTTTCATCTAAATACTGTATCTGTGTACAGCATAGAGGAAGAGTTTAAGGAAGACTAAATACTGAACTGGTATTTATAAAGAAAAGCAAATAGTATTAATCTGAAAGCTTGCTGATTATACAATTCATATCAGCACCAATATTCAGAGAACCGTCTGAAGTACTGTCAAAGTCAAGGAAAAATTACATTTCAAGACCCTTTGAAATGTAACCCCATTATGAACGTGCATACAATCCCTGACAAACCATACACCATTCTGCGTTGTTGTCACTGAAACGGACCACCTAAATAAAATGATGAAAGTTTCATAGGCTGGTTGTATGGTGTGTTTATTTAGACCTAGAGGATGGGATAAAGTCTACTCTTCCAAAATCCAATGATGTAATTTCCATTTAAGCTTCATTGTATTAAAGATGCTAGGTCCCACTTTTGGCAAATTTGACCTGAAAATTTAGGGTTAAATCTTAGGGTTAATTTTTTTAGATTCGAGAAAGGTATAAGCTTTCATTTAAGATATTGTACACACAAATCTGCGAATGATAGATGGTAGCTAACTAAAAACTAGAAATAAATTGTTGTCGGGATCCCACCATTAAACCAATGTGCATTGTCTGTGGAATATATACAAACGTTTTTGTAAGTTATCTTGTTTTGAAACAGCATCATCTGTCAAAATTCAGTCCGAGAGAAAACAAAATAGTAATAAGTTTGTTTAATTCAGGCATGCAACTTTAGAAGTGTTAATAATTGTGTGTTTTTGGCCGTAACGTCAATTATTTAGTTTTGTTAACCATTGTACATGATTGTGTTTACATGTATATGAATACTTGAAATATTTTGAACTGAATGAGGTGTACGGAAAGTGTTTAACCTGTTTTAAACATGAAAGCCCACAGTAAACTATAAAGTCACCAAGGCTTTGAATCAAACTAAAGATTCAGATCGACCAGAGGGAGCTAACAATCATTGACAGGGTTCATACTTGAGCAGTTTTCTCAAGTCCAGCTTCTGGAAGAGACAACCAAAGACTTCAAGGGATAATACATCGTTGGTTTTGGGAGTAAATTCATTTCCATCCAACAGTTTCCAATAAACGTGATGAGTTTCATTTGCCTCAAATAAAGGAAGTACA
>JAJGQC010000575.1:0-52358 GCA_021014325.1 Plazaster borealis
TCGTGCAATATGAGCACGAACACCTCTTTGTTATTGTTCTGTTTTTAGGTGTTCGTGCAATACAAGCACGAACACCTCTTTGTTTTTGTTCTGGGTTTTTTTTTTCTTCTTCTTCTTCTTCTTCTTCTTCTTCTTCTTCTTCCCTGGAACTCTACTCTAGAGCATAACTCCAGATTGAAACTGAATTGAACCTTGAAACTCATCAGACAGTTGAACCTCAATATGAAGACGGCACAGTTTTGATGACGTCATGATGACGTCATCAAGTGTCGGATTACAAGGGTTTTAAAGTTGAAAAATGACCATTTGCTATTTGCTGTATCTCCTTGAATTTGAAAGCTGTGATGTTCATAAATGAGCATCGGATAGATCAAGACTGGGGCAACATTTCAAAAGTTAACGTACCGGAAGGTCAAAGTTTGCCTTTGTTTGTTTTTCTTAAAAATATGAATTTTGGGGCAAAACTCAAGATTAAAATTGAATTGAACATTGAAACTCATCAGATAATTGCACCTCAATATCAAGACGACACAAACTTGATGATGTCATGATGACGTATGACCTTTTCTTCAAGGTCGTGCCCCTAGGTCAAAGTTTGCCTTTGGTTTTTTTTCTTGAAAAACATAATTTTCGGGCTTATTTACAGCATAATTCAAGATTAAAATCGAATTGAACATTGAAACTCATCAGATAATTGGACCTCAATATCAAGACGACACAAACTTGATGATGTCATGATGACGTCATCAGGTATTGAATTACAATGAATCAAAGTTTAACATCTGTAAACAAATCATAACTCTTGAACCAAATGTTGGATTTTTACAATCTATACATTATCAGATAGGTCGTTAAACGTTAAACAAACGCTACAAAAAGTATGACCCCATTTGACCTTGACTTCCGGTTGGAACCGGAAGTTGAAAATTACACGAAATTATTATCTCAAAAACCACGTATTTCTTTATTAATTTGTTTGCATCAGGTGATAGATGATTGAGCCTGCTCAAACTTTTGCACAGACATGACAACATTTTGACTTTTACATCTGGTCAAAACCGGACGTTAAAGCCAACGTTGGTTAAAGGGCACGTGTCTCTTGACGTGACTCACGTTGACAACGCACGACGGCACGACAGTGCATTAGCACATGTATGTAGGCCCTGCGCACACGCTGAACCAGTAGCACGTGTAGTGAGTTTACATTGTGTATAGTCTTGGTTCCAAGACGCTCAAGTTGAAGACTATTGTACGTACTGTACAGCTACATGTATGAATACATTTGCCGTGACTGTGCAATATACAAAGAAACAACGAGCGAAAAATTCAATTTTTTGAAAATTTCATAACTCCTGAACCACACATTGGATATTTACAATCCATACATCACCTGAAAGGTCTTAATACACTTAACACGCGCTACACAAATTGTGACCCTGTTTGACCTTGATTTCCGGTTCAAACCTCATTCGATTTTTACAATCTATTGATCATTGGGAAAGTATGTAAGAATTTTAGAAACTATTTACAGAATGTGTCCCCAATTGACCTTACTTCCTGTTTAAACCGGAAGATGAAATTTAATATTTGAAAAAATCAGAACTCCTGAACCACACACTGGATTTTTATCATCTATACATTATTAGAAAGGGCTCGGAAGAGTTAAGAAACGCTACACACTGTGACCTCATTTGACCTTGACTTCCGGTTCAAACTGGAAAGTGAAAGTTAATGTATCAACAAATTGTAACTTCTAAACAACACATTGGATTTTTACATTCTATTCATTATTGGGAAAGTATGTAACAACTTAAGAAACAATACACAGAATGTGACCTCATTTGACCTTGACTTCCCGTTCAAACCGGAAGATGAAATTTAATACTTTGTTGTATTCTTGGAGGCTTACCCGTTGGCTTAGCACCCAACAAGCGTCGAGTCCCGCCTGGCACACAAGTTTAAAGGGATAACCCAAAGGCTGCCTTCGGTTCTGGTGCTGGATAACAGACTGCCTCGTGGCTGGGAAGCACGTTGCGGCCCAGCTACGGTCACGCCCGGCTGGTTTATTACATAATCGAATCAATCTCTTAATAATGCACAATCACTACATTCCTCTCCGTTGTATTTGTTTTGTTCTAAGCTGTTTTTATCCAGAGTAATTAAAACATGAAAAATAATATTAAACAAGATGTACCTTTGCATGTCCTTCTTTGTCAGTTATCACGTGGTTCCTACATATTTTTGAAGGCCATGCAAGAGCAATTTTTCATTTTAATTAGGTGTTCGTGCAATATGAGCACGAACACCTCTTGTTATTGTTCCGGTTTTTTTCTTCTTTTTTTCTTCTCCATCTTCTTCTTCCCTAGAACTCTTCTCGACAGCATTACTCAACATTGAAACTGAATTGAACCTTGAAACTCATCAGACAATTGAACCTCAATATGAGGACGGCACAATTGTCATGACGTCATGATGACGTCATCAGGTGTCGAATTACAACGTTTTTAAAGTTGAAAAATGACCATTTGGTATTTGCTGTATCTCATTGAATATGAAAGCTATGATGTTCATAATTGGGCATGTGATAGATCAAGACTGGGGCTACATTTCAAAAGTTAACGTGATAACGCGAGATAGTCTAATAGCACGTGTACAGACACGGGTACATTGAACGTGTAGTTCAGTTTACATCAACTACATGTGGGAATACATTTAGCATCGCTGCATGTTACCTTGTATATCGCGCACCCCGGCATAAAGATAATCCATGTAATACTTGACAAATTCGTAACTCCTGAACCACACATTGGATTTTTACAATCTATACATCATCTGAAAGGTCTTTATAAAACCTAACATACGCAACACTTATTGTGACCCCGTTTGACCCTGACTTCCAGTTCAAAGCGGAAGTTGAAATTTAATGTTTCAAAATTCATAATTCCTGAACCACACGATGGATTTTTACAATCTTTACACCATTGGACAAGTATGTAACAACTTAACAAACGATATACAGAATGTGACCCCAATTGACCTTTACTTCCTGTTCAAACCGGAAGATGAAATTTAATATTTGAAAAAATCAGGACTCCTGAACCACACATTGGATTTTTCTCATCTATACATCATCAGAAAGGGCTCCAAAGATTTAAGAAACGCTACACACTGTGACCTCATGTGACCTTGACTTCCGGTTCAAACCGGAAAGTGAAAGTTAATGTTTCAACAAATTGTTGGAGGTTTAAAATCCATACATCATCTAAAACGTCTTCATAAACTAAACGCGCTACACAAAATGTGACCCCTATTTGACCTTGACTTCCGGTCAAAACCGGAAGTTGATGTTAATTTTTTTTGAAAAATTCATAACTCCTGGACCAGGCATTGGATTGATAAGGTAGAATGTTTATTCATTCAATCACTCCCCACGAACACCTTGTTTTTGTCACATGACAAAAACTGAAGCTCTAGTTTCTATTTATTTTCTATACCTGGACTCTTTCCCATCAAGCTTTTTTTTTTCTTTTTTCTTTTTTTTTTCTTTTTTTTTTTAGATCGAAAAGTAAAAAAAAGAAGTTGGTGAATCTATACATATATTCATAATCTGTAGCTGTAAATTACAAAGCTATGTTTTTTCATACCACCAAACAGTTGGCATGCTATTAAAATGAAATTATTTAAATAAGACCACTGGTCCCTTTAATATTAAAGTATGTATACTGTTCTTTTTGGCGAGCTGCTTTAGCAGAATGCGAGCCTATGTAATACCGATTTTGTCCGTCCGTGGTCCGTCCGTCTGTCCGTCCGTCCGTCCGTCCGTCCGGCCGTCCGCATTGAGACTTTTTGTTAAAGTTTTTGCCTTAGATAATTTGTATGTAATTGTTTTCGTGTGAATAGATTCACTAGGTGAAAATTGAAATTGTGGTCAAGTTTTTATATTGTTTAAATATGTTAAAGTTTTCAGGGTTCATTATTACCCTCTGGAAATTAAACAGCTTCTGTCCGGCCATCCGCATTGAGACTTTTTGTTAAAGTTTTTGCCTTAGATAATTTGTTGTGATATGTAATTGTTTTTGTGTGAATAGATTCACTAGGTGAAAATGGAAATTGTGGTCAAGTTTTTATATTGTTTAAATATGTTAAAGTTTTCAGGGTTCATTATTACCCTCTGGAAATTAAACAGCTTCTGTCCGGCCATCTGCATTGAGACTTTTTGTTAAAGTTTTTGCCTCATGGTGTTAGATACTTTGTTGTGAAAAAAATAATTGTTTTCACTCTCAATTGCAGTTCATTTGTCTTACAGCCAAAATGTGGTTGGATCCACAGTGTGCAAATGGAAATTGTTTAAAAATGTTAAAGTTTTCAGGGTACATTATTACCCTCTGGAAATTAAACAGCTTCTGTCCGGCCATCCGCATTAAGATTTTTTGTTAACATTTTCGCCTCTTTCCCACATGTCAAACCAAGTAGGCAATGGTCAACTACATACTTGTTAATTGTCCCCACCTCTTTGAACATCAGTTGATCAAATTTTTGTTTTTCTATTATTCATTGTTTCTCTATCGGGCGTTCGGCAGCTCGCCTTGGCAGCTTCTGCTGTTCTAGTTATTCAAAAAACTGCTTACGTAAGCACGGTCAGGTTTTTCCCCTCTCCGAGTTAAATCCAAAGCCTCCACACCTATTGGCAAAGTGCCTGCCAATTCCCGCACACTCAACAAGAATCCGGAGACAAAACCAAATGTTTTTTCATACCAAATGTTTTCTAATTAACCTCCCTTTGTTTGGCTCTTTTTGTTTTATTTTAGACACATATATAAAAAAAAAGTTTTTTATTAGAATAGAGGAAACATTATATTTAAATTGATTCCTTTTCAACTTCGAGATACCTTGATAATCAACCTGAGAAAATCAATTGTTATTTACTTCATTACAGGTTGACTGAATATATATTTCTTGTGTTTATGAGGCATTGTGTTAGCACTTCATCGATGTCCACATCTCTGACACTACCTATATCTTGAGCCACTAATTTGGCCATTGTAGGGATGCTGAAGAGTGCCGTCTTAGCAACGCTTTTGGGCACAAAATAGGGAGCATCCGTTTCCAATAGAAGTCGCTCGAGAGGGGCATTCTGAGCGACACTTCTGAGGTGACAATTGGTGTCAGCCCTAAGTACAGATTAGGAAATGCGCTGCACCATTTACTTGCCTCCTGCCAACCCTGCATAAAGCAATGCATGTGGATATTCCAATACCGAGGAAGGCAATCTGAAAGAATAGCAAAACAGTCCACGTCAGCATCTCTACAATGAATTACCACAGGTTTGTTATATTCTACGGCGACAGCAAGGAGTTTCCGAAGGACCGTCTTCTGGGTTTCGCGGTTACGACTGTGGCAGCCAGAGTAGTCAAGACCAATTTCTCCCAGGGCACAGACTTTAGGATGGTCCAGCAGATGGCGGATTACCTGTTCTGTGTCCGAGGAGAAATCACGCGCTTTTTTGGGGTGTAGCCCGACGCTGCATAAACCGCATGATCTGAAATAAGTCGCAGCCACAGTCGAGAGTTGCAGTATGCCTCAGGATCGCAAAAGTTTGCAATGCAACCCAGAAAACCATCGGCATCAGTTGCTCCCAGCCGACTGTTTAGGTATTGGCTCAAAGTACCAGAGTAACCAGCACGGTTCAGTAGATGGTCTACATGGCAATGGGAGTCAATAAAAGAGCCGTGGGGCTCAGTGGCGGTGGAGCCGTACGTCAATAGGCGTTGGAGCGTCCTCCTATGGAAAATCGAGGAGATCCGTGTGGGTCTCACTAGATCTCGATTCACCACTGGAGGAAGGCCAATGAAAGTGTCATAGGCATCCCAGATTGCTTGTTCCTCCTTCTTGAAAGATGAGAAAACATCCCCTAATTGTTGTTGACACACCAACGTCAATAAGTCCCCCGATGACTTGACTCCCGTGATGTCGCGGAGACATGTGATGAAGCTGGCAACTAGGAATGTCAGTTCAGGCAGACGGCGGGCAATGCAAAAGGCACCGTGTGCCTTCACATGGCTCGCTATCTCCAATCTCCGGCACCCCCAGCATGCAAGCCTCTTTAACTGCTTGGTGGTGTGCGCGCATCCAGGCTGCGGACAGCTTTGTTTTGACGTTTGGCGCTTCCTTTTTTGTAGCGATGGGGTGTTGCTTGGAATTGTAGAGGTGGAAGCTGGCTGCAAGGCTGGCATGTCATCTTCGGGAACGGGTGTGGGTACGGTGTCATCATCGTCGGACGCTTGTTCCAGGGCTGGCATGTAGTCATATATGTCGACAGCAAGCTCCAGCGGCGGCATATCGTCAGGTGGGGAGACATCCAGTGCCTGCGGCTCTTCCCAGGTGTAGTCTGTTTGGAAGAATTCTTCCTCCATCCTGTCAAAACTGGGTTGGAAATGGCTATTAGAATGGGGGACGATTACATTTTACTGATCTCGGAACCGAGAAGGTTTTCTGATCTCCCTGCCACTTCGCGTGGTGGTATATACCTGTGTTCCCATGGGTGCATTTTGGTTCGGAGGTTCGAATAATTCTCCCAGGTCATCGGTTTGATCACGGGGGGCGTTAGTTGTCATGTTCATGTCTGCCTCCCCGTCCCCTAGAAGCCGGTTACGTAGCCTCCGCAACCAAAGAGGAATTTCCCGATCCTCACATTTCTTAAGCAAGTCATTATGGAGGACCTGACTCTTTTTTCTTCCCTGTACCTTGTACAGTACGGGGGAGAGGACCTGGACAACCAGTAGCGGCCCCAGCCATGCGGTTTGTAATTTTCGGGATTGTCCGACTTTTGGTGCCTTATTAAGTTTATATACAACGTCGCCTTTTTCAAAGGGCATATGGCGTGTGTTATAGTCAAAGTATTTCTTTTGATATATTTGTGAGGACCCAATGTTGTCCCGTGCCAGTGAGTGGACCCTGGAAATTCTATCTTTCAGATCTCTGACATATGCATTAGGTTCATGTTCTTTGGCACTATTGGTTTGTATGCTAAAAACTAGGTCTACTGGCTGTCTAACTTCTCTGCCCAGCATCATTAAGTTAGGGGTCATGCCCGTATGGCGGTTTGGGATGGAGCGAATGGCAGCCGTCAGTAAGGGTAGGTCCTCGTCCCAGTCTAATACATTCCCTTTCAAATGACACCTCATTACTTGCAAGAGCGTTCTGTTATATCTTTCCACTTGACCATTGGAACAGGGCCGGTATGGGGTTGTTCTAGTTTTTGCGATGTCTAGTAAATCGTAAACTGCTTGAAATAGAGAGCTCTCAAAGTTCCTCCCTTGATCTGTGTGAATCTGCAGTGGACACCCGAACCGAGATATAAAGTTATCTATTACTACTTTTGCAACTGTTACAGCAAATTGATCAGTGAGGGGATACGCCTCTAACCATTTTGTAAATTGGCAAACCAACATCAGTATGTACTTGTTGCCTGATCTTGACGGGGTAAATGGGCCTAAAATGTCGAGGTGTATCCGCTCAACTGGTGCCCCCGCATGCTATCTTGTCATGGGAGCTTTTGCTTTAAGTGATGTTTTTTGTACGTGTTACATTCTTTACACGCCTTTACATGAAGAGCCACGTCTTCTTTCATTTTGAACCAAAACATGGTTTGCTGCAATTTATTGAGAGCTTTTGTAATCCCCGGTTGCCCAGCCATTTTGGTGTCGTGACAAAGGTTGAGGACTTCGCGTCGTAAAGTTGCTGGTACAAGCATTAGGAATCTATGGGAATGACCATCATCCCACCTGTAATAGATCACACCGTCCGATAACTTTATGAGTGGGGAGTTAGACCACAAGTATTTTACCGCAGGGGACAGCAGTTGTAATTCATGTTGCCATGGTGTAAACGTACCGCCCGTTAACATTGATTGCTCTTTCCATTTTAGCACGTGTTTCAGATCGGGGTCATTGAGTTGCAAATCCCTTAGCTGATCGTGTGAATATTTAGTGAAAAGCGACGGTTCTTTGGTAGGCTGTTGAGTTCTTCCTGCATCCAGCGTGCGCTGGTTGTCAGGTTCTATCCCAAGAGAACTAATTCCAGTTTGTTCTGACTGCTTGCTTGCAAGGCCCCTCCCTCCATCCAGTGATAACTGGTTGTTGAGTTCGAGACTTCGATATTCTTTTTGTGTTACGGAGGCCTCTGCCCCATCCAGCGATAACTGGTTGTCAGGTTCGGGACCTCCGTTTTCTACGTTACCGGTAAGTGTTTGGATTTCAATGGGTTTGTGGTGTGTTTTGTGACTAGTGGCAATCTTGCGCACCGCGAGAGGGATGACGTCATCAACGTCTTCCTCAAATCGTTGTCATTGTGAGTGGACACGCGAGCAGAAATTGCAACCGCCACATGGGAGATCTTGGACATTACATCCCGCGTAATAACAATTACAATTTGAAAGCTCGTTAGGAATCCTAGAGAGAGAGTCTGCATTTGTGTGTTGTGTTCCTTTTCTATGTAGGATCACCATATCGTATTGGCCAAGTTCCTCCATCCACCTTGCTAGCATCCCCGACAGGCTCTTAAAACGCATCAGCCAGACAAGGCTGTGGTGATCGGTTCTTACGTAAAATCTACGACCCAGGATATAATGGCGGAACTGGCGTGTAAACCTTACTACTGCGAGTAGTTCTTTACGAGTGGTGCAGTATTTCGTTTGAGCTGGAGACAGCACATAGCTAACATACCCAATTACGTGTTCGGACCCATCTTGTATTTGGAGTAATTCTGCCCCAATTGCAAACTCCGATGCGTCTGTGTCAATGATGAAGGGGTTGTCATTGTTTTGGGGGAATGACAACACTGGACTGGTAGTGAGTGCATGTTTCAGTTGTTGGAACGCATGCTCATGTTCATCCAGCCAGACAAACTTTACTTGTTTTTTTGTGAGTTTATACAATGGTTGTGCTAATTTAGCAAAGCTTTTGATATGGGCCCTATGGTAATTGGCAAGCCCCATGAATTTCTCCACATCTTTGTTTGAAGTGGGTGTTGGCCAGTTTCGAACTGTTGTAACGCTACTTGGGTTTGGTGAAATCCCTTGTTACTGACTACTTTTCCTAGGAATACTACTTCCTTCTGGAGTAGTTGGCACTTCTTAGCTTTAAGTTTGAGGTTATGGGTACGAAATCTTTCCAACACTGTGATTAGATTGTGTACAGAACTTTCAAAGTCTCTCCCTAGGATAACTATGTCGTCTAAATATGCCAATACTTCACTCCATGTTAGCCCCCGCAGTATTAGGTTTATTGCGCGCTGAAACGTAGCCGGCGCGTTACAAAGCCCAAAAGGCATACGCTGATATTCAAATAACCCATATTTGGTAGTGAAGGCTGTCTTATGTCTATCGTTATCATCGAGCTCAATTTGGTAGTACCCGCTACTCATATCCAGAGTGCTAAAAAACTGCGTTCCTCTAGTATATCTGGACACTCTTCAATATTGGGCAGAGGATAAGCATCTTTAACCGTGACACTATTGAGTGCTCGGTAATCGATGCAATATCGAACCTTGCCATCTTTTTTCCTTATTAGTACTGGGGTAGAGGCCCAGTCTGAAGATGAGGGTTCGATCACACCGGCTGCTAGCAAGGCATCCAAATGCACCTTTTCCTCTTTTTCAAATCCCAAAGGTGTTCTTCTCATTTTTTGTCTGATTGGATTGGTTTCCCCGGTGTTGATTGGGTGTTTTATTGAGGAGAATTTACCCAAATCCATGTCGTCTTTAGAAAATACGTCATGGAATTCACTGAGAACACCAGCTAGCACGCTTGATTGCTCAGGAGTTAACTGTTTAGTGGAATTTTGCCAGAGTTCAACCATGTGTGGGGGAAGTTCGTGTATCTGCCTTACAGTTATATTTCGTTGCTGGGCGTCGCCCAAATGACAGTGCTGGTCGTCCTCAGGGCCAAGTGACTGGTTTGAGTTATTATCCGCAAGGATTTGGTCAATTTCCTCGGCTCTACCGATCAAGTGTCCCGATCAAGTGAGTTTTATATATTGGTCACTATCATTACGCAGGACAACTACAGAATTTGTCATTGGTTTTGAACATGTAGATTTGGAGTTCGAAGTAACTAGAGCATATGGTATACTTAAACCCTTATGATCAACTTCAGGTGCGTGGATTAAATATAATTTGTCCGAGTCGGAAGCTAAGTCAATATCTGCCCGATTATTGTGTTGGGGGAACCACAACTTTATTACTCAAACAAACTCGTTGTACTGAGTAACGTGTATCTTTGTTCTTCCTCATGACTGCGTATATTACTGAATTGCCCTTGAGTTTGACAGCATCATCCACAAGGTCAATTTGAGCGTCATATGTTTTCAAGAAATCTAACCCGAGTATGAAATTGTCCGCAATTGGGGCAACTAGCACGTCCCATAAATACATGTTACCACCAATTTCTAAGGAAACCTTTGGAACTTGGGCAGCTACCATATTGCTGGACTTCCCGGCCCCTCTGAGCAATATCTTCTCTGTTTTTTGCAAGGGTGGGCTAATGTTCTTTGCCAAATCTTCACTAAGTATAGAAACTTGAGCTGCTGTATCTATTATTGCATGTGTAAGGACCCCTTGGACTTTAATTGGTATGACTAGACTTATGCCATTATAGTTCGAGGAAAATGTTACTTCCCTGACTAGGTTCAGAGTGTTATTTTGTTCAGAAACACTTTCCTTGTGAATTGCTTGTACTGGGTTATTAGCTTGCTTAGGAGGACCATTATGTTCAGCCCGTCTGTGGTCAACACGGCCGGCTTCTAATAGTTTAAAGGTCGCGCTCCGCCGACTGGTGATGGTGATCGCGATCTAACGGGCCGATTCGGGCAGTCACGGGCAAAATGCCCTTCTTGGTGACAGTTAAAGCATCCTAACGCTACAGTGGTTCGTTTCGACTAACATTAGGGCTTCGGGTGAGTGGAGATCTTTGCGGAGAGTTTCGGGGCATTTGACTTGCAGTTTGATCAAATGTGACTTTCTTCGATCTTTCCGGCACATCCCCTTTCGGATTTCTGATATGTGTCAGAATTTCGCCCATGTTTTGATTGATCTCCGACCAGTCTAAATTTATATCGACTTTATCTCTACCGGTTTGTTTAATTTGAACCCGCTGAACCGATGGAATATTTGCGGAGGAATCATGGTCAGCAAACGACACGTTTCGAACCCTGGACCTCCCAGAACGCGATAAGAGCTTATGGTTATGGGCGGCCGTTTGTACAAATGGGACAGCTTCATTGAGTGTTTTGGGGTCACGGAACAAAGCAAGCTCGGCAGAGTCTATATCGCTACATCCCTTAAGGAATGCCTCTCTGGCTAGAGTCTCGAACACATCTGTGTTCGCAGTCGGATAGGCGTGAGTGGCAGTTTGCCGTACTCGCTGCCCAAATTTTTCCAGAGACTCGTCTTCCCTTTGACGGACTGCGGCGAGCTCCGCTCGTTGCACTATTGGATCTTTTAACTTCCCAAACATTTTCAGAAGTTTATCTTTAATTTTGTTATAGTCACGTCTAGTCTCAGCCTCTTGCCACGCATAGCAGTCTAATGCTTTGCCTGTAAGTGCTCCTACTAATTGGACTAATTTAGTGGCTTCACTCCACTGGCAACAGTCCGCCATTACTTCAAATTTTATCCCAAAAGCGTGAAAGTCACCCTTACCATCATAGGGAGGCAATTTAGGTGCCACAATAGAGGGAGTGCGCGTGACCGCATTCTGACTAGAAGATGGCGCATTTGTAACTACAACAGGATTTTGCCCTGTAGGTGTTGTTGGCTTTTGTTTAGTTGGAGCCAGCGGCTTTTGTTCTGACCCTGCTTTTCCAGGAGTGATCAACGGTTTTGGAGCTGTAAGCGCAGGCTTTGTTCGGACCCCGCCTGCTTATGGGGCATTATCGGCTTTTGTTCAGCTTGATCACCCATAAAGGCCAGTTGTGGGTGTGGCATTTGGTCGCTGCTTACTGGTTTTTGTACCGAGTCAAGAATGTGTGTAGGTAATGGTGGCGCTTTATCGCTAATGACCTTGAGAGTTGCATCGATTACTTTGTCCCCAGTAACTTCTTTGGCAATGGGGGAAACTCCTTGCTTTTGAGGTTCTACTGGCGGGGAATAATTCCCTTGGAATGCCGTTGTGATTTTGCTTTCGAGTTTACCAACAGCTTCGGTAATAGCCCCCATGCTTGAATGCAGTGTTTGAGCAACCTGTGTTGTATTTTGTTCCACAACCTTTGTCAAGACACTAATGTGTTTTGTCAATGTGTCCAGGGTTTTGATCATTTTGTCAAGCTTATCTTCATTTTCATGTTCTTTTTGGCCAAGTGGAATATCTACAGCTTTGTCAATATTGATTAGCTTTTTATCCAGCAGTTCATTTAATTTGGTTTGCAAGGCGGGTGTCTCATGAAAGTCATTGATAGTGACCGTCCCTGTTATTTGCCTAACTGCGACTATGGTTTCTGCATATTTAATTCCAATGCCCGGTAGTGTTGTTAATTCCTTAAGGGATGCGGTATTGATATTTAGGGCCATATCTGGTAGTTGCAAGTAATATTAGAGCAATAATAACTTAGGAAGTTGTTCATTAAATGTGGCAATAATTTTGCCTGTCACTAGTGCTACTGCTAACGCCTCTGTCGCCGTTACGCACAACAGGTTGACCTGATTAGCAGTAGTTATATTTTACGTGAATTGTGTTCGTTGTGGCTGAAAAGCACAGCAAAAGTCACTTGTTATTTGCGAAAAGCGATATGAATTAATGCACCACGCACGAACAAAATTAATGACAACTTCCTCGTACAATAAATATAAATGATTATACAGATAACATTAATGAAATATACATCTACTAATACGTGCTGAAATTTAAATTTCCCGGCAAGGAATCTGTATTGACTATATTCCAGGTTTATCCTCCAAACTAGGAACTAACATGGCCCAGATGCAGCTTGTGAGCTTAACTTTAGGGAGTGGTATGTATTGTGGGTTTCCCCAGGGGCTGCATGGACCACGTGATTTAAAACAACCAATCATTTTCAATAGCTTGGGCAGAATTTTCTGTTCATGAGTTTCTTTTATTAACTCTTTTGTTGTTCACACCTTGGTACTTTGCATAGCCATTTGAATGACTATGACAATGTTTGAATTTGAACTTTGACTGTTGAACAGAGCTGTACATCAAGGTGCAGTGATGCAAGGAATCTGTATACACTGTATGCTAGTATGAGACTCCTGCAGGTGTTGTGTAGAACCCAGTGAATAGGTTTTCAAGGAAACTCAAAAATAACTGACTCTGCAAATTTGATCCTTGTTGAAGAAAACAAATAACTTTTGATTTATAATAATATTAAAAGCATTGATGACAGTCCTGGGATTTACTCGGTGACTGAAAAGGATTTTTTATCACGCCTTGTGCCCTTTTTGTTGTCATCATTTCTTGTTCAGTTCCTTGGTTCAATATAAAGTGTGGATGGTTCAACATGTTGGTTTAGTAGATAAACTTTTGAGAAAATCCTTCAAGGTTTTTCAAAGGTACATCACAATACATCCAGCCTGGCACTTCAAGTGGTATTAAATATAATATACATTTTCAATTTAAGGAGGGAGGTGGCTTTATACTTTACCATAAGAAACCACTTGCAAGAAGTGGAGGTCCTACAAAGTGGTAATTATTTTAGTTGAGTTAATTATTTCAGTTTCTGGTTGCTACTTGATGAATGCACCAAAAAGTATTTTAATTTCAAACACCAAACACAGCCTAGTTTTCTGTTTCTTCTGTCTCATTTGGGGCAATAGGGGAGGGATGCTAGAGTGTGTTGGTGCAAGATTCTGGGCTTCCCAAGCTTTCTGAGTTTCCCAATTGGCCCCTGGAGAGCTGCATCGATCATTGTGATAATTTTTATACAAAACGACCGATCAGTTTGAATAGCTCGGGGCAGAATTTTCCGTTAGTTGAGTTTTTTTCTTCTTTTTCATTTACACCTTGGTACTTTCCATAAACACTTTGAAGGACATGAAAATGTTTGTATTGACATTTAAATTTTGACTGTTGTACTTCAAGATGCAATCATGCTAGGAATGTATACAGCGTACCGGTAAACTCTGTACACTCCTTGGTACTTTGCATAGACATTTGAATGACTATGACAATGTTTGAACAGAGCTGTACATCAAGGTGCAGTCATGCAAGGAAACTGTATACAATATATGCCAGTATGAGACTCCTACTGGTGTTGTGTACAATCCAACACTCGGTATAGGTTTTCATTTTGCAAGGAAACTAAAAAATAACTGACTCTCTGCAAAATGGATCCTTGTTGAAGAAAACAAATCACTTTCAATTTATAATGATATTAAAAATTATCAATGATAGTCCGGGATTTACTAATTAACTAAAAGGTTTTTTTTATCCCACCTTGTGCCACACCAACAAGGATTGTGAATGGTTCAACATGTTGGATTGTTAGATAAACTGTTGAGAAATTCCTACAAGGTTTTTCAAAGGTACAATACATGGAAGATTGTGTTGGAGCCCTGGAGCTCAAGTGGTGTGAAATATATACATTTTCAATTTAAGGAGTGTGGGGGCAGAGAATTAACCTGAGGGAGGTGGCTTTATACTTTACCATAAGAAACCACTTGCAAGAAGTGCAGTACATAGTCCTACAAAGTTTAATTGCAAACACCAAACAGAGCCTAGTTTTCCTTTTCTTCTGTCTCATTTGTGGCTAGAGGGGGAGGGATGCAAGAGGGTGTTGGTGCAAGGTGCTTGGCTTCCCAAGCTTTCTGAGTTTCCTAATTGGCCCCTGGGGAGCTGCATCAATCATTGTGATAAAATTATACAAAACGACCGATCAGTTTGAATAGCTCGGGGCAGAATTTTCCGTTAGTTGAGTTTCTTGTTTTGTCATACACCTTGGTACTTTCCATAAACACTTTGAAGGGCATGAAAATGTTTGTATTGACATTTAAATTTTGACTGTTGAACAGAGCTATACATCAAGGTGCAATCATGCAAGGAATATGTTTATAGTGTACCGGTAAACTCTGTACAATCAAAATAACTTGGTACTGACCCAATTCACCTGAAGTCATCGCACATGAAATTTCTTACACAGGATTTGTCTTGATTAAATATAAAGCCACCTCCCCTGTCTAATACGCCAATGGGAATATTAACCCTGTTATCATTTACACCTTCTGAATGACCAAGACCATAACATTCAAATGACTTGGGAAAATGTTTGGTTTTTGACCGATGTGTATTAAGCACTGTAGGTAATCAGTAGTTTCCCCGAGCTCTGTGAAAAAGAAATCACAGGCATATCACTCATGTGGGATTTGAACCTACAACCTTTGCCTTGCTAGAGCAGATGTTTTACCACTAGATCACCGAGCTTGTCCGTTCTCGAGAGGCAGTTTGAATCCTTTTTTTTCCCTCAGAACTCGGGAAAGTACTGAGTATACAATATATATAGCTCAATGGTTTTTACTCTTCTTCGGTTTTAAAAGAAGTTTGCATTAGTTTGCATTATCACATCAAGTGAGATTTATTTTTTATAAAAATAGCAGACTTTGATATGGCAAATTGTCAAGGCAGTTATGGTACAGATCTTTTAATTTGTTTTTGTTAGCCTAGATTTAAATATTCTAGTTTCAACACTGGTTGGAATTTGGCTGGTTATTATCACACTGGATTTTATTTTGATGTTTCAATCAGGAATATTTTTATGAAGTTCTGAATAATTTCATATTGGATAAAAAGAACCAGATATTAAATCTTTCTGCCCTTGATGTGAATATTTAAAAATATCATTATTCCAAAAAGAAATGTCAACAAGTTCCACCCTGATTGCCTTTGACTAATTTTAAACAACTTACTTGAATTATGACGGAAGAAGTTGGCTTGAAACACAGAAATCCAATCTGTAAGTTGAGTAGGATATTCAAGCAATGATCTGTTGGACTATTACACAGTGACACTCCCTACCTGTTACTGGTAAATGTCTGACTACGAACATTGCTAATGTGGAAATACCAAATTCTATATTTAAGTCTTTGTGTTGTGTGAATGTAGTGTAGTATGCATGAATAACTTTGACTCAACTGTTCAGATTCAAACTAGGCAGGTTATTCTTCTGATAAATATCAATACTGTACTGTTTTGTTCAGGTCACTAAGGTCGTACATTGCACTGGCTGGTTCGATGCTTATGAATGAGTGTATGGGGCTTGGGTGTCTAATTGTGAAATAGGGTGCACAACATAACACTACATAGAGAGAAAAGTCAAAACATTGGTCGAGTCTATGTGTCTATCTTTTAGTGCATGTGTAGTTTAATTGTGATGTCACAACTGTGAGTTTTGGCAAAGATATGGGCGACCTTCACTGCATAAAATATCATTATCAGTTTATCATTTAATAAAATAATGCTAATAAATTACCCAATTATTGATAAATTGTGCCAAACACTACCCCCAAACAAAGAAGCTGTACACTAAAAAGTGTTTGAATTGTTTTTCTAAAAAAGGGCAGATTTATGCCAACCAATTTATATTTTGTGATACTCAAGGTCGCCCATACAAAATAGTTGTCAGGTTTAAATTCATGTACAGTATCTTTCCATCCTACTTGCCATGATTGTAACCCATAAGGTAGTTTCATTGGTTTTTGTCTTTGAGTGCAGAGCAACAAATGTTTCAGAATCTATAAAGGTTAAAACAAAATTCATAAATTCATTGCCTCCATGCCCTGGTAATTGCCTTTATGCCCCTGATTGCCTTCATGCCCCCGGTCATTTCCACCATCCCCTGGTCATTGCCTTTATGCCCCTGGTCATTGCCTTTATGCCCCTGGTCATTGCCTTTATGCCCCTGGTCATTGCCTCCATGCCCCTGGTCATTGCCTCCATGGCCCTGGTCATTGCCTTCTTGCCCCTGGTCATTGCCTTTATGCCCCTGGTCATTGCCTCCATGCCCCTGGTCATTGCCTTTATGCCCCTGGTCATTGCCTCCATGCCCCTGGTCATTGCCTTCATGCCCTGGTAATTGCCTTTATGCCCCTGGTCATTGCCTTTATGCCCCTGGTCATTGCCTCCATGCCCCTGGTCATTGCCTTCATGCCCCTGGTCATTGCCTTCATGCCCCTGGTCATTGCCTTTATGCCCCTGGTCATTGCCTTTATGCCCCTGGTCATTGCCTTCATGCCCCTGGTCATTGCCTTTATGCCCCTGGTCATTGCCTTCATGCCCCTGGTCATTGCCTTTATGCTCCTGGTCTTTGCCATCATGCCCCTGGTCATTGCCTTCATGCCACTGGTTATTGCCTCCAAGCCCCTGGTCATTGCGTGTTACCAGCCAAAGACCCGACGATGCTAGCATTGCGCAGACTGCAGAGCGAACTGAAGCAATTTGAAACTTCACAGATAAAAGCTGAAATATGGTAGAAAAATTCAACTTGTTCCGGGTTCACTATTTCAAATATCAGACAAAAAGTAAGGCTTTATGTTGAGACATTTTAGGAAACTGCCCTTGTGGTAATAATCACCACTAGATAGGAAACAAATCATCCAAGGTTTATCCTCCAAGCTAGGAACTAACATAGCCCAGATACGACTTCTGAGCTAAATTTTAGGGAGTGGTATGTATTGTGGGTTTCCCCAGGGGCTGCATGGACCATGTGATTCAAAACGACCAATCATTTCCCTTAACTTGGGCAGAATTTTCCATTAGATGAGTTTCTTTTTTAACTCTTTAGTCGTTCACACTTTGGTACTTTGCATAGAGATTTGATTGACTATGAAAATGTTTGTATTTGAACTTTGACTGTTGAACAGAGCTGTACATCAAGGTGCAGTCATACAAAGATATTGACTATATGCCAGTATGAGACTTCTACTGGTGTTGTGTACAACCCCAAAACGGGTATATAGGTTTTCATTTTGCTACTATTTTCAAGGAAACTAAAGAATAACTGACTGCAAAATCAATCTTTTTGGAAGAAATCAAATGACTTTTGAGTTATAATGATATTAAAAGCATCGACGATGGCCCCAGGGTTTACTCAGTGACTAAAAGGAAGTTTTTATAACACCTAAGTGCCCTGGTAGATTATCTTTCAGTTTGTCGTCATCATCAATTTTGTTAATTTCAATAGTTTAAAACATGTAGTACAACTGGGAACTCACTCTGTATGATGGTCAGATCAATTTTTAAAAATCCTACAAGGTTGTTAAAAGGTACAATACATAATCAGCTTTGTGCAGACTGCGGAGCTAACTTGACCCTATATCAGGACTGGGCTTTTGGGGGGACTAACAGGGACTGGGGGGGGGCACATACTGCACCCCCTTCCGCATTTTCTAAATTTCTTTAGCGATTTTTATGAAACTTGCCACAAAATGTTTATTTTACAAAGTTCTAAAAGATAATTTCAAACAATTTCAAATTTTTGCATTTTGAGGGCAATTATTTGTTTTGTTGTCGTTTCGTGTTTTTTTTCGAAACTCGTTATTTCTTCCTAAATTCCATAAAAAACCTATTTGTTGGCTGGATGCTATACAAATTTAGCAAACGTGTTTGTTTTGACATAATCAATAAAATGAAATTATATTTTATTACTATTGCCACTTTTTGGGGCGCTATAATTGTTAGTTTTTTCCATTTTGGGGGAAAAGGGTGTATTTTTTACTTTGTCCACTTGAAAATTGATATTACTGCCAACTTTTGGGCCCCAGGTTGCAATAATGAAGGCTGTTTGACAATTCTATAGTATTTTTAGGTCTGAAAAGTTGCCAATAAGCATGTTGAAACTATTCCATTGATCCTTTTGGTTGTGCGGAATACCGTATTTTTATGGTAATCAGAATTTGAGATTTGGATAAGGCATGACTTTTTGATACAGGAGCAGTAGTAACATTTTATAAAATAAAATTCTTTGTGAATTGATACAGAATCATTGGTTATTCTGGAGGTTCAATAATTGTTCGGGTACATCTTTTGGCAAAAACATAGACATTTTCATTTGGGAAGGGGATGGGGGTTTAGAATTAACTTAAGGGAGGTGGCTTTAAACTTTACCAAGAGAAACCATTTGCAAGAAGTGCAAGACAAAGTTCTAGAAAGTTGTCATATTTGCAAACACAAAACAAAGACTAGTGTTCTTTCTCTTCAATCTCATGTGGGGGGCATCAGGGGGAGGGGTGCAAGAGGGTGGGGCACAAGGCTCCCTTCACACCTTCACACACCCACACATTTTTGGTGACACTGTAAACCGAGGACTTCTCAGTGTCCTCCCATTGTTTGGACTTTGTTTAGCAACATCCCCAATTGCTCTGTGCACAGAAGCGAACGGAGGATGTCCTTGCTCTTTCAAATCTGTCAAAACAACGGGATTATCTGATGCTCTTGGCTTTCGGTGTGTTGGAGTAAGTTCTTACAATCAGACGGAGCAACACCCCCCCCCATAAAAAAATAATAAAAATAAATAAATAAATAAACAAAAAGTAAGAATTGAGTGTTACTTACCAGCCAAAGACCCAATGATGCTAGTGTTGCGCAGACTGCAGAGCTAACTTAAACGATGTTAAACTTCACACATGAAAGCTGAAATATGGTAAAAAATTCAACTTGTTCCGGGTTCACTATTTCAAATATCAGACAAAAGTAAGGCCTTATATTGAGACAGTTTAGGAAACTGCTCTTGTGGTAATAATCACCGCTGGATCGGAAACAAATCAACCAAGGTTTATCCTCCAAACTAGGAACTAACATGGCCCAGATGCAGCTTATGAGCTTAATTTTAGGGAGTGGTATGTATTGTGGGTTTTCCAAGGGGCTGCATGGACCATGTGATTCAAAACGACCAATCATTTTCAATAGCTTGAGCACAATTTTCAATAGTTGAGTTTCTTTTATAAACTCTTTTGTCGTTCACTCCTTGGTACTTTGCATAGACATTTGAATGACTATGAAAATGTTTGTATTTGAACTTTGACTGCCGAGGTGCAGTCATGCAAGGAATCTGTATTGACTATATTCCAGGTTTATCCTCCAAACTAGGAACTAACATGGCCCGGATACGGCTTATGAGCTTAATTTTAGGGAGTGGTATGTATTGTGGGTTTTAGCGGGGCTGCATGGACCACGTGATTCAAAACGACCAATCATTTTCAATAGCTAGGGCAGAATTCTCATTACTTAGTTTCTTTTAGTAACTCTTTTGTCGTTCACACCTTGGTACTTTGCATAGACATTTGAATGACTATAAAATTGTTTGTATTTGAACTTTGACCTCTGAGGTGCAGTCATGCAAGGAATCTGTATTGACTATATGCCAGTATGAGACTTCTACTGGTGTTGTGTACAACCCGCAAACTGGGTATATAGGTTTTCATTTTGCTACTATTTTCAAGGAAACTAAAGAATAACTGACTGCAAAATCAATCTTTACGGAAGAAATCAAATGACTTTTGAGTTATAATGATATTAAAAGCATCAACGATGGCCCCAGGGTTTACTCAGTGACTAAAAGGAAGTTTATATAACACCTAAGTGCCCTTTAAGTACAACTTGGAACTTTACGCCTTGTGATGGTCAGATCAATTTTTGAGAAATTCCTACAAGGTTGTTAAAAGGTACAATACATAATCAGCGTTGTGCAGACTGCAGAGCTAACTTGACCCTATATCAGGACTGGGCTTTTGGGGGGACTAACAGGGATTGGGGGGGGGCACATACTGCACCCCCTTCCGTATTTTCTAAAATTGTTGTGTGATTTTTATGAAACTTGCCACAAATGTTTATGTCACAAAGTTCTAAAAGATCATTATAAACGGTTTCAGAAATTGGCCTTATTCATGGGCATTTTTTGTAGTGTTTTGCTCTCTTTTTTTGTCGAAACTCATATTTTCCCCCTAATTTCCATATTTGTTGGCAAAATGCTATACAAATTTAGCAAGCGTGTTTGTTTTGACATAATCAATAAAATGACTTTTTTAAAATATACTATGGCATTTTTTGGGGCGCTATAATCGTTATTTGTTTTCCCAATTGGGGGGTGGGGGGAAGAGTGTATTTTTACTTTGTCCACTTGAAAATTGATATTACCGCCAACTTTTGGGCCCCACATTGCACTAATGAAGCCTGTTTGCTAATTCTTAGTATTTCTCGGTTTGAAAAGTTGACAATTAGCATGTTGAAACTATTCCATTGATCCTTGTGACTGTGCGGAATACCGCAGATGGTAATCAGAATTTGAGATTTGGATAAGGCATGACTTTTGGTACAGGAGAAGTAGTACCGGTAACATTTTATAGAATAAAATTCTCTGTGAATTTGTACAAAATCGTTGGTTATTCTGGAGGTTCAATAATTGTTCGGGTACATCTTTTGACAAAAACATAGACATTTTCACTTGGGAAGGGGATGGGGGTTTAGAATTAACTTAAGGGAGGTGGCTTTAAACTTTACCAAGAGAAACCATTTGCAAGAAGTGCAAGACAAAGTTCTAGAAAGTTGTCATAATTGCAAACACCAAACAAATCCTAGTGTTCTTTCTCTTTAATCCCATTTGGAGGGCATCAGGGGGGAGGGGTGCAAGAGGGTGGGGCACAAGGCTCCCTTCACACCCTTACACACCCACACATTTTTGGTGACACGATAAACCGAGGACTTTTCTGTGTCCTCCCATTGTTTGGACTTTGTTTAGCAACATCCCCAATTGCTCTGTGCACAGAAGCGAACGGAGGATGTCCTTGCTCTTTCAAATCTGTCAAAACAACGGGATTATCTGATGCTCTTGCCTTTCGGTGTGTTGGAGTAAGTTCTTACAATCAGACGGAGCAACACCCCCCAATAAAAAATAATAAAAATAAATAAATAAATAAACAAA
The DNA here is from genome assembly GCA_021014325.1 of Plazaster borealis. NCBI lineage: Eukaryota > Metazoa > Echinodermata > Asteroidea > Forcipulatida > Labidiasteridae > Plazaster > Plazaster borealis. The sequence goes on from JAJGQC010000575.1 coordinate 21,921, forward strand.
AAGTAAGAATTGAGTGTTACTTACCAGCCAAAGACCCAATGATGCTAGTGTTGCGCAGACTGCAGAGCTAACTTAAACGATGTTAAACTTCACACATGAAAGCTGAAATATGGTAAAAATTCAACTTGTTCCGGGTTCACTATTTCAAATATCAGACAAAAGTAAGGCCTTATATTGAGACAATTTAGGAAACTGCCCTTGTGGTAATAATCACCGCTAGATAGGAAACAAATCAACCAAGGTTTATCCTCCAAACTAGGAACTAACATGGCCCAGATGCAGCTTATGAGCTTAATTTTAGGGAGTGGTATGTATTGTGGGTTTCCCAGGGGCTGCATGGACCATGTGATTCAAAACGACCAATCATTTTCAATAGCTTGAGCACAATTTTCAATAGTTGAGTTTCTTTTAGTAACTCTTTTGTCGTTCACACCTTGGTACTTTGCATAGACATTTGAATGACTATGAAATTGTTTGTATTTGAACTTTGACTGCCGAGGTGCAGTCATGCAAGGAATCTGTATTGACTATATTCCAGGTTTATCCTCCAAACTAGGAACTAATATGGCCCAGATACGGCTTGTGAGCTTAATTTTAGGGAGTGGTATGTATTGTGGGTTTTCCCAGGGGCTGCATGGACCACGAGATTCAAAACGACCAATCATTTTCAATAGCTAGGGCAGAATTTTCAATAGTTGAGTTTCTTTTAGTTACTCTTTTGTCGTTCACACCTTGGTACTTTGCATAGACATTTGAATGACTATAAAATTGTTTGTATTTGAACTTTGACTGCCGAGGTGCAGTCATGCAAGGAATCTGTATTGACTATATTCCAGTATGAGACTCGTACTGGTGTTGTGTACAACCCCCAAACTGGGTATATAGGTTTTCATTTTGCTACTATTTTCAAGGAAACTAAAGAATAACTGACTCTGCAAATTCAATCTTTACGGAAGAAATCAAATGACTTTTGAATTATAATGATATTAACAGAGATGCCAACATACACGATTTGGGCGTAGAAAATACGATTTTGAGCCGTGAATACGCAGCTACGATAATCTTCAATTAAATACGATAAACAAGCTGCCCAGTGTAAATGTAGTTAATGTATCATGATAAAAACTAAAACTAAAAGTATAAAATAAAAAAACTAAGAAAAATGTTGACTGCTGCCGCGTGGTTAAAAGTGATGAGCGGCGCCGAATTCACACGCGGTTTGGTGCTTATTTAGGAGGTACCAATCCCATAAACTATCGCATTCAGGATTTGCCTCCCTGACACACGCGTAGCACAGCACACACAGAGCCACAAGGCTCCTTGTACAGCATACATTCTACAGTCGCTTTTGTAGAGACTGGTTCCGCAGTTTTTCTAATGCTTTACGGCTGTGGGATGCGGCGGCAAACAGACACTGTGATAACTTTTATCTGAAATGCAATTCGCAAGTTCAGCGCGCCGTCGTGGAGTTTGTTTGAACATATGAATTTGTTACCCCCTGTTTGGCCCACTTAACTTTGCTGTTTTAATTCGAGGTAAATCATTATGCGTGTACCTAAAACTCTATACAGGAGTCCAGTAAGCGGATTAGCCCGATCTGTGTGAAGCTGTGCGTTCGTCCGTAAAGCCTAAACTTGGGCCATTCCATTTACAATTAAGGTGTAAAAACATTTCTCAAACTTTGCAATTAAATGAAACGTAAAAAAATAAATTACAACAAAGTGTTTAAATTTGCTATGAACTGCGACTATTGCTCTGTTGCAAAACTATAGGCCCTATTGCAGAAGCATGCGGAAAAATGAACTGTAGTAAAACCAAAAAAATCACACTACACGATAACATTACCCCCTTCTTAATAATGGTATGCCCCAATAAACACGTAGCAGGTTTCGAGTTCCAAACTTGTGTTGACGGATTTTTTCATTTTCAAGACATTTTCCACACGACCATAACTACTTCATACTTTTGTCTTATCAAAACAAAAATATTATCACATAAATCTCCAAGAATTGGACTTTCCAATAGTATAAATTTGCACGCTTTAAATCACATTTAGAAGGAGGCAATTTACCTCTTAAACTGGTACCTTTTTTAACAGAGCATTCTCTGTCATAGTACGCCAAATGCTGTGGACACGTGCGTTCAATGGGATATCAAACAACCATTCGGATTCGCTGCTTGGTCTAACAGTGCCCTAGTACGGCAGTAAATTATAACCAATCAACTAGATTTTAACATCACCTTCTTGGGAGGGATCACCCTCTATTTTAAAGCTCGAACGAAAACAATCGGCTGAGGGGTTACCGAGTTATGACCGTTTAGGGACCGCATTGCATGGTCTGCATTGAGCAAAACATGCCGGCTACACAGTAAAACTGACAAAACTGTTCATCTTTAGACCCCATAGTACGGGACTTTAAAACAATACTTTAATATAATTTTAAAACAGTTTTGAAGATGAATAACTACTCTCTTTTTTGGCACAAGAACGAAAATGATACGTTGAGTAAAAGTTGAGATATGACACTAAAAAGCAAAAAAAAAGATGTTTTTGAGTGCTTTCTGGAGTCGTCTTCTGCCGTTTCCGGGGTTGGTTGCTTAAGTTGTACACAGAAATTCATATGCATCGCGATCGCTGCAGCGATCAACTAAAATAACGGTGACAACAAGAAAATATTTCATCGATCGCAATCCAGGCCAAGATCTGATAAAAACTGTCGATAAAAAAGTTGTTAAGAATGCAGTGGGTGGAAATGGAATTGGTTGGAAAGGCCAATTGACGAAATTGCTCTAGCTGAAGTCGTTTGAAGACTTGACTGGCCTGCTGTGGTCAGGTGGTGTGACGTATTTTTTTACTATTTTGCTGTGCAAACGTGAGCATTATTCATTTTAATAAACAATGGGACAGAAACCACAGCATTTTGTTGAATTTAGTTGGAAAGGGTTCTCTTCATGCACAAGCTAGTGCAAATTGCGGTCCGATACACAAATTTTTTTTTTTTACCAAAAATTGTTTTTTCTTTTTTTTTCTTTTTTTTAAAATTAAGCCTCAACATACAATTCATAATTGTTTGACCTCTAGAGCAGGCCGCTTTGCAATAAGTGATTTTCGCTGAAAGTGTTAGTTTATATCATAAATGTCATAATTTTCCTCTTTTTAGGGCTCGGTGAGTTTTATGGCTGAATTGAAACTTAAGTGCTCGGCGGTGCTACTCTTTTTGGGAATTCAATGTTGGCATCTCTGTATTAAAAGCATCGACGATGGCCCCAGAGTTTACTCACTTATTAAAAGGAAGTTTTTATAACACCCAAGTGCCCTGGTAGATTATCTTTCAGTTTGTTGTCATCATATCAATGTTTTTAATTTCAATAGTTTAAAACATATCTTCATAAAGTACAACTGGGAACTTTACTCTGTGTGATGGTCAGATCAATTTTTGAGAAATTTCTACAAGATTGTTAAAAGGCACAATACATAATCAGCTTTGTGCAGACTGCAGAGCAACTTGACCCTATATCAGGACTGGGCTTTTTGGGGGGGGACTTACGGGACTAGGGGGGGGGCACATACTGAATCCCCTTTTGTATTTTCTACAAATTTTGTGTGATTTTTAAGAAACTTGCCACAAATGTTTATTTCACAAAGTTCTAAAAGATCTTTTCAAACAGTTTCAAAATTGGCCTTTCATGGGCAATTATTTGTATTTTTGCTTTTTTTTTTAAGTCGAAACTCGTATTTTCTCCCTAATTTCCATGATATTTGTTGGTCGAATGCTATACAAATTTAGCAAACGTGTTTGTTTTGACATAATCAATAAAATGACATTATATTTTATTACTATGGCCACTGTAGGGGGGTGCTATAATGGCTATTTTTTTCCCACTTAAGGGAAAAAAGGTGTATTTTTACTTTGTCCACTTGACAATTGATATATTATCACCAACTATGGGGCCCCAGGTTGCAATAATGAAGCCTGTTTGACAATTCTTTAGTATTTCGCGGTCTAAAAATTTGACAATTAGCAGTTGAAACTATTCCATTGATCCTTTTGGTTGTGCGGAGTACCGCAGATGGTAATCAGAATTTGAGATTTGGATAAGGCATGACTTTTTGATACAGGAGAAGGCGTAACATTTTATAGAAAACAATTCTCTGTGAATCTGTACAGAATTGTTGGTTATTCTGCAGGTTAAATAATTGTACCGGTAATACGTCTTTTGACAAAAACATAGACATTTTCATTTGGGAAGGGGTGGGGGTAAGAATTCACTTTAGGGAGGTGGCTTTATACTTTGCAAGAAGTGCAAGACAAAGTTCTAGAAAGTTGTCATAATTGTAAACACCAACAAAATCCTAGTGTTCCTTCTCTTCAATCTCATTTGGGGGCATCAGGGGGAGGGGTGCAAGAGGGTGGGAGCAAGGTTGTGGGCTTAGCCCTTTCCCCCCCACACACACACACACACACACACATGTTTGTAAATCCTGCTTACCGAGGACTTCTCTTTGTTCTTCCATTGTTTGGACATAGTTTTTTGTAGCGACTAAGAGCTAACTTAAATGACGCGAAGCTTCACAGATAAAAGCTGAAATGAACAATTGAACGTATTCCGGGTTCACTGTTTGAAATATCAGACAAAAAGTAAGGCCTTATATTGAGACAATTTAGGAAACTGCCCTTGTGGTAATAATCACTCCTAGATAGGAAACAAATCAAACAAGGTTTATCCTCCAAACTAGGAACTAACATGGCCCAGATACGGCTTGTGATATTAATTTTAGGGAGTGGTATGTATTGTGGGTTTCCCCAGGGCTGCATGGACCACGTGATTCAAAACGACCAATCATTTTCAATAGCTTTGGCAGAATTTTCCACTAGTTGATTTTCTTTTATGAACTATTTAGTCGTTCACACCTTGGTACTTTGCATAGACATTTGAATGACTATAAAATTGTTTGTATTTGAACTTTGAATGCCGAGGTGCAGTCATGCAAGGAATCTGTATTGACTATATTCCAGGTTTATCCTCCAAACTAGGAACTAACATGGCCCAGATGCAGCTTGTGAGCTTAATTTTAGGGAGTGGTATGTATTGTGGGTTTTCCGGGGCTGCATGGACCACGTGATTCAAAACGACCAATCATTTTCAATAGCTAGGCAGAATTCTCATTACTTAGTTTCTTTTAGTAACTCTTTTGTCGTTCACACCTTGGTACTTTGCATAGACATTTGAATGACTATAAAATTGTTTGTATTTGAACTTTGACTGCCGAGGTGCAGTCATGCAAGGAATCTGTATTGACTATATGCCAGTATGAGACTCGTACTGGTGTTGTGTACATCCCCCAAACTGGGTATATAGGTTTTCATTTTGCTACTATTTTCAAGGAAACTAAAGAATAACTGACTCTGCAAATTCAATCTTTATGGAAGAAATCAAATGACCTTTGATTTATAATGATATTAAAAGCATCGACGATGGCCCCAGGGTTTACTCAGTTACTAAAAGGAAGTTTATATAACACCTAAGTGCCCTTTAAGTACAACTTGGAACTTTACGCCTTGTGATGGTCAGATCATTTTTATGAAATTCTTACACGGTTGTTAAAACAAAATCACTGGTGTCCAGACTGCCGCGCTTACTTCCCCCTATCACCGGACTGGGCTTATGAGGGGACTTACGGGGACAAGGGGGGGGGGGCACATACTGCGCCTCCTTCCATATTTTCTAAAATTGTTGTGTGATTTTTATGAAACTTGCCACAAATGTTTATTTAACCAAGTTCTAAACGATCATTTCAAACAGTTTTAGAAATTGGCCTTATTCATGGGCATTTTTTTGTAGTTTTTTGCTCTTTTTTTTTTGTCGAAACTCATATTTTCCCCCTAATTTCCGTATTTGTTGGCCGAATGCTATACAAATTTAGCAAACGTGTTTGTTTTGACATAATCAATAAAATGACTTTTTTTATTTATTACTATGGCCACTGTTTGGGGCGCTATAATTGTAATTTTTTTTCCCAATTGGGGGGGGGCGCCAAGAGTGTATTTTTACTTTGTCCACTTGAAAATTGATATTACCGCCAACTTTTGGGCCCCACGTTGCACTAATGAAGCCTGTTTGCCAATTCTTAGTATTTCTCGGTTTAAAAAGTTGACAATTAGCATGTTGAAACTATTCCATTGATCCTTGTGACTGTGCGGAATACTGCAGATGGTAATCAGAATTTGAGATTTGGATAAGGCCTGACTTTTGGATACAGGAGAAGTAGTACCGGTAACATTTTATAGAATAAGATTAACTGTGAATTTGTACAGAATCATTGGTTATTCTGGAGGTTCAATCATTGTTCGGGTACATCTTTTGACAAAAACATAGACATTTTCACTTGGGAAGGGGATGGGGGTTTAGAATTAACTTAACGGAGGTGGCTTTAAACTTTACCAAGAGAAACCATTTGCAAGAAGTGCAAGACAAAGTTCTAGAAAGTTGTCATAATTGCAAACACCAAACAAATCCTAGTGTTCTTTCTCTTCAATCTCATGTGGGGGGCATCAGGGGGGAGGGGTGCAAGAGGGTGGGGCACAAGGCTCCCTTCACACCCTCACACACCCACACATTTTTGGTGACACGGTAAACCGAGGACTTTTCTGTGTCCTCCCATTGTTTGGACTTTGTTTAGCAACATCCCCAATTGCTCTGTGCACAGAAGCGAATGGAGGATGTCCTTGCTCTTTCAAATCTGTCAAAACAACGGGATTATCTGATGCTCTTGTCTTTCGGTGTGTTGGAGTAAGTTCTTACAATCAGACGGAGCAACACCCCCCCCCCTTAAAAAATAATAAAAATAAATAAATAAATAAACAAAAAGTAAGAATTGAGTGTTACTTACCAGCCAAAGACCCAATGATGCTAGTGTTGCGCAGACTGCAGAGCTAACTTAAACGATGTGAAACTTCACACATGAAAGCTGAAATATGGTAAAAAAATTGAACTTGTTCCGGGTTCACTATTTCAAATATCAGACAAAAGTAAGGCCTTATATTGAGACAATTTAGGAAACTGCCCTTGTGGTAATAATCACCGCTAGATAGGAAACAAATCAACCAAGGTTTATCCTCCAAACTAGGAACTAACATGGCCCAGATGCAGCTTATAAGCTTAATTTTAGGGAGTGGTATGTATTGTGGGTTTCCCCAGGGGCTGCATGGACCATGTGATTCAAAACGACCAATCATTTTCAATAGCTTTGGCAGAATTTTCCACTAGTTGAGTTTCTTTTATAAACTCTTTTGTCGTTCACTCCTTGGTACTTTGCATAGACATTTGAATGACTATGAAAATGTTTGTATTTGAACTTTGACTGCCGAGGTGCAGTCATGCAAGGAATCTGTATTGACTATATTCCAGGTTTATCCTCCAAACTAGGAACTAACATGGCCCAGATACGGCTTGTGAGCTTAATTTTAGGGAGTGGAATGTATTGTGGGTTTTCCCAGGGGCTGCATGGACCACGAGATTCAAAACGACCAATCGTTTTCAATAGCTAGGGCAGAATTTTCAATAGTTGAGTTTCTTTTAGTTACTCTTTGTCGTTCACACCTTGGTACTTTGCATAGACATTTGAATGACTATAAAATTGTTTGTATTTGAACTTTGACTGCCGAGGTGCAGTCATGCAAGGAATCTGTATTGACTATATTCCAGTATGAGACTCGTACTGGTGTTGTGTACAACCCCCAAACTGGGTATATAGGTTTTCATTTTGCTACTATTTTCAAGGAAACTAAAGAATAACTGACTCTGCAAATTCAATCTTTACGGAAGAAATCAAATGACTTTTGAATTATAATGATATTAACAGAGATGCCAACATACACGATTTGGGCGTAGAAAATACGATTTTGAGCCGTGAATACGCAGCTACGATAATCTTCAATTAAATACGATAAACAAGCTGCCCAGTGTAAATGTAGTTAATGTATCATGATAAAAACTAAAACTAAAAGTATAAAATAAAAAAACTAAGAAAAATGTTGACTGCTGCCGCGTGGTTAAAAGTGATGAGCGGCGCCGAATTCACACGCGGTTTGGTGCTTATTTAGGAGGTACCAATCCCATAAACTATCGCATTCAGGATTTGCCTCCCTGACACACGCGTAGCACAGAGCACACACAGAGCCACAAGGCTCCTTGTACAGCATACATTCTACAGTCGCTTTTGTAGAGACTGGTTCCGCAGTTTTTCTAATGCTTTACGGCTGTGGGATGCGGCGGCAAACAGACACTGTGATTAACTTTTATCTGAAATGCAATTCGCAAGTTCAGCGCGCCGTCGTGGAGTTTGTTTGAACATATGAATTTGTTACCCCTGTTTGTCCCACTTAACTTTGCTGTTTTAATTCGAGGTAAATCATTATGCGTGTACCTAAAACTCTATACAGGAGTCCAGTAAGCGGATTAGCCCGATCTGTGTGAAGCTGTGCGTTCGTCCGTAAAGCCTAAACTTGGGCCATTCCATTTACAATTAAGGTGTAAAAACATTTCTCAAACTTTGCAATTAAATGAAACGTAAAAATAAATTACAACAAAGTGTTTAAATTTGCTATGAACTGCGACTATTGCTCTGTTGCAAAACTATAGGCCCTATTGCAGAAGCATGCGGAAAATGAACTGTAGTAAAACCAAAAATCACACTACACAATAGCATTACCCCTTCTTAATAATGGTATGCCCCAATAAACACGTAGCAGGTTTCGAGTTCCAAACTTGTGTTGACGGATTTTTCATTTTCAAGACATTTTCCACACAACCATAACTACTTCATACTTTTGTCTTATCAAAACAAAAATATTATCACATAAATCTCCAAGAATTGGACTTTCCAATAGTATAAATTTGCACGCTTTAAATCACATTTAGAAGGAGGCAATTTACCTCTTAAACTGGTACCTTTTTAACAGAGCATTCTCTGTCATAGTACGCCAAATGCTGTGGACACGTGCGTTCAATGGGATATCAAACAACCATTCTGATTCGCTGCTTGGTCTAACAGTGCCCTAGTACGGCAGTAAATTATAACCAATCAACTAGATTTTAACATCACCTTCTTGGGAGGGATCACCCTGTATTTTAAAGCTCGAACGAAAACAATCGGCTGAGGGGTTACTGAGTTATGACCGTTTAGGGACCGCATTGCATGGTCTGCATTGAGCAAAACATGCCGGCTACACAGTAAAACTGACAAAACTGTTCATCTTTAGACCCCATAGTATGGGACTTTAAAACAATACTTTAATATAATTTTAAAACAGTTTTGAAGATGAATAACTACTCTTTTTTGGCACAAGAACGATAATGATACGTTGAGTAAAAGTTGAGATATGACACTAAAAGCAAAAAAAGATGTTTTTGAGTGCTTTCTGGAGTCGTCTTCTGCCGTTTCCGGGGTTGGTTGCTTAAGTTGTACACAGAAATTCATATGCATCGCGATCGCTGCAGCGATCAACTAAAATAACGGTGACAACAAGAAAATATTTCATCGATCGCAATCCAGGCCAAGATCTGATAAAAACTGTCGATAAAAAAGTTGTTAAGAATGCAGTGGGTGGAAATGGAATTGGTTGGAAAGGCCAATTGACGAAATTGCTCTAGCTGAAGTCGTTTGAAGACTTGACTGGCCTGCTGTGGTCAGGTGGTGTGACGTATTTTTTTACTATTTTGCTGTGCAAACGTGAGCATTATTCATTTTAATAAACAATGGGACAGAAACCACAGCATTTTGTTGAATTTAGTTGGAAAGGGTTCTCTTCATGCACAAGCTAGTGCAAATTGCGGTTCGATACACAAATTTTTTTTTTTTACAAAAAACTTGTGTTTTCTTTTTTTTCTTTTTTTTAAATTAAGCCTCAACATACAATTCATAATTGTTTGACCTCTAGAGCAGGCCGCTTTGCAATAAGTGATTTTCGCTGAAAGTGTTAGTTTATATCATAAATGTCATAATTTTCCTCTTTTAGGGCTCGGTGAGTTTTATGCCTGAATTGAAACTTAAGTGCTCGGCGGTGCTACTCTTTTTGGGAATTCAATGTTGGCATCTCTGTATTAAAAGCATCGACGATGGCCCCAGAGTTTACTCACTTATTAAAAGGAAGTTTTTATAACACCTAAGTGCCCTGGTAGATTATCTTTCAGTTTGTTGTCATCATATCAATGTTTTTAATTTCAATAGTTTAAAACATATCTTCATAAAGTACAACTGGGAACTTTACTCTGTGTGATGGTCAGATCAATTTTTGAGAAATTCCTACAAGATTGTTAAAAGGTACAATACATAATCAGCTTTGTGCAGACTGCAGAGCAACTTGACCCTATATCAGGACTGGGCTTTTTTGGGGGGGACTTACGGGACTAGGGGGGGGGGCACATACTGAATCCCCTTTTGTATTTTCTACAAATTTTGTGTGATTTTTAAGAAACTTGCCACAAATGTTTATTTCACAAAGTTCTAAAAGATCTTTTCAAACAGTTTCAAAAATTGGCCTTTCATGGGCAATTATTTGTATTTTTTTGCTTTTTTTTTTTAGTCGAAACTCGTATTTTCTCCCTAATTTCCATGATATTTGTTGGTCGAATGCTATACAAATTTAGCAAACGTGTTTGTTTTGACATAATCAATAAAATGACATTATATTTTATTACTATGGCCACTGTAGGGGGGTGCTATAATGGCTATTTTTTCCCACTTAAGGGAAAAAAGGTGTATTTTTACTTTGTCCACTTGACAATTGATATATTATCACCAACTATGGGGCCCCAGGTTGCAATAATGAAGCCTGTTTGACAATTCTTTAGTATTTCGCGGTCTAAAAATTTGACAATTAGCATGTTGAAACTATTCCATTGATCCTTTTGGTTGTGCGGAGTACCGCAGATGGTAATCAGAATTTGAGATTTGGATAAGGCATGACTTTTTGATACAGGAGAAGGCGTAACATTTTATAGAAAACAATTCTCTGTGAATCTGTACAGAATTGTTGGTTATTCTGCAGGTTAAATAATTGTACCGGTAATACGTCTTTTGACAAAAACATAGACATTTTCATTTGGGAAGGGGGTGGGGGTAAGAATTCACTTTAGGGAGGTGGCTTTATACTTTGCAAGAAGTGCAAGACAAAGTTCTAGAAAGTTGTCATAATTGTAAACACCAACAAAACCCTAGTGTTCCTTCTCTTCAATCTCATTTGGGGGCATCAGGGGGAGGGGTGCAAGAGGGTGGGAGCAAGGTTGTGGGCTTAGCCCTTTCCCCCCCCCCCACACACACACACACACACACACATGTTTGTAAATCCCGCTTACCGAGGACTTCTCTTTGTTCTTCCATTGTTTGGACATAGTTTTTTGTAGCGACTAAGAGCTAACTTAAATGACGCGAAGCTTCACAGATAAAAGCTGAAATGAACAATTGAACGTATTCCGGGTTCACTGTTTGAAATATCAGACAAAAAGTAAGGCCTTATATTGAGACAATTTAGGAAACTGCCCTTGTGGTAATAATCACTCCTAGATAGGAAACAAATCAAACAAGGTTTATCCTCCAAACTAGGAACTAACATGGCCCAGATACGGCTTGTGATATTAATTTTAGGGAGTGGTATGTATTGTGGGTTTCCCCAGGGCTGCATGGACCACGTGATTCAAAACGACCAATCATTTTCAATAGCTTTGGCAGAATTTTCCACTAGTTGATTTTCTTTTATGAACTATTTAGTCGTTCACACCTTGGTACTTTGCATAGACATTTGAATGACTATAAAATTGTTTGTATTTGAACTTTGAATGCCGAGGTGCAGTCATGCAAGGAATCTGTATTGACTATATTCCAGGTTTATCCTCCAAACTAGGAACTAACATGGCCCAGATGCAGCTTGTGAGCTTAATTTTAGGGAGTGGTATGTATTGTGGGTTTTCCCGGGGCTGCATGGACCACGTGATTCAAAACGACCAATCATTTTCAATAGCTAGGCAGAATTCTCATTACTTAGTTTCTTTTAGTAACTCTTTAGTCGTTCACACCTTGGTACTTTGCATAGACATTTGAATGACTATAAAATTGTTTGTATTTGAACTTTGACTGCCGAGGTGCAGTCATGCAAGGAATCTGTATTGACTATATTCCAGTATGAGACTCGTACTGGTGTTGTGTACATCCCCAAAACTGGGTATATAGGTTTTCATTTTGCTACTATTTTCAAGGAAACTAAAGAATAACTGACTCTGCAAATTCAATCTTTATGGAAGAAATCAAATGACCTTTGATTTATAATGATATTAAAAGCATCGACGATGGCCCCAGGGTTTACTCAGTTACTAAAAGGAAGTTTATATAACACCTAAGTGCCCTTTAAGTACAACTTGGAACTTTACGCCTTGTGATGGTCAGATCATTTTTTAAGAAATTCTTACAAGGTTGTTAAAACATAATCAATGTTGTGCAGACTGCAGAGCTTACTTGACCCTATATCAGGACTGGGCTTATGAGGGGACTTACGGGGACAAGGGGGGGGGGGGCACATACTGCGCCTCCTTCCATATTTTCTAAAATTGTTGTGTGATTTTTATGAAACTTGCCACAAATGTTTATTTAACCAAGTTCTAAACGATCATTTCAAACAGTTTTAGAAATTGGCCTTATTCATGGGCATTTTTTTGTAGTTTTTTGCTCTTTTTTTTTTGTCGAAACTCATATTTTCCCCCTAATTTCCGTATTTGTTGGCCGAATGCTATACAAATTTAGCAAACGTGTTTGTTTTGACATAATCAATAAAATGACTTTTTTTATTTATTACTATGGCCACTGTTTGGGGCGCTATAATTGTAATTTTTTTTCCCAATTGGGGGGGGGCGCCAAGAGTGTATTTTTACTTTGTCCACTTGAAAATTGATATTACCGCCAACTTTTGGGCCCCACGTTGCACTAATGAAGCCTGTTTGCCAATTCTTAGTATTTCTCGGTTTAAAAGTTGACAATTAGCATGTTGAAACTATTCCATTGATCCTTGTGACTGTGCGGAATACTGCAGATGGTAATCAGAATTTGAGATTTGGATAAGGCCTGACTTTTGGATACAGGAGAAGTAGTACCGGTAACATTTTATAGAATAAGATTAACTGTGAATTTGTACAGAATCATTGGTTATTCTGGAGGTTCAATCATTGTTCGGTACATCTTTTGACAAAAACATAGACATTTTCACTTGGGAAGGGATGGGGTTTAGAATTAACTTAACGGAGGTGGCTTTAAACTTTACCAAGAGAAACCATTTGCAAGAAGTGCAAGACAAAGTTCTAGAAAGTTGTCATAATTGCAAACACCAAACAAATCCTAGTGTTCTTTCTCTTCAATCTCATGTGGGGGGCATCAGGGGGGAGGGGTGCAAGAGGGTGGGGCACAAGGCTCCCTTCACACCCTCACACACCCACACATTTTTGGTGACACGGTAAACCGAGGACTTTTCTGTGTCCTCCCATTGTTTGGACTTTGTTTAGCAACATCCCCAATTGCTCTGTGCACAGAAGCGAATGGAGGATGTCCTTGCTCTTTCAAATCTGTCAAAACAACGGGATTATCTGATGCTCTTGTCTTTCGGTGTGTTGGAGTAAGTTCTTACAATCAGACGGAGCAACACCCCCCCCCCTTAAAAAATAATAAAAATAAATAAATAAATAAACAAAAAGTAAGAATTGAGTGTTACTTACCAGCCAAAGACCCAATGATGCTAGTGTTGCGCAGACTGCAGAGCTAACTTAAACGATGTGAAACTTCACACATGAAAGCTGAAATATGGTAAAAAAATTGAACTTGTTCCGGGTTCACTATTTCAAATATCAGACAAAAGTAAGGCCTTATATTGAGACAATTTAGGAAACTGCCCTTGTGGTAATAATCACCGCTAGATAGGAAACAAATCAACCAAGGTTTATCCTCCAAACTAGGAACTAACATGGCCCAGATGCAACTTATAAGCTTAATTTTAGGGAGTGGTATGTATTGTGGGTTTCCCCAGGGGCTGCATGGACCATGTGATTCAAAACGACCAATCATTTTCAATAGCTTTGGCAGAATTTTCCACTAGTTGAGTTTCTTTTATAAACTCTTTGTCGTTCACTCCTTGGTACTTTGCATAGACATTTGAATGACTATGAAAATGTTTGTATTTGAACTTTGACTGCCGAGGTGCAGTCATGCAAGGAATCTGTATTGACTATATTCCAGGTTTATCCTCCAAACTAGGAACTAACATGGCCCAGATACGGCTTGTGAGCTTAATTTTAGGGAGTGGAATGTATTGTGGGTTTTCCCAGGGGCTGCATGGACCACGAGATTCAAAACGACCAATCGTTTTCAATAGCTAGGGCAGAATTTTCAATAGTTGAGTTTCTTTTAGTTACTCTTTTGTCGTTCACACCTTGGTACTTTGCATAGACATTTGAATGACTATAAAATTGTTTGTATTTGAACTTTGACTGCCGAGGTGCAGTCATGCAAGGAATCTGTATTGACTATATTCCAGTATGAGACTCGTACTGGTGTTGTGTACAACCCCCAAACTGGGTATATAGGTTTTCATTTTGCTACTATTTTCAAGGAAACTAAAGAATAACTGACTCTGCAAATTCAATCTTTACGGAAGAAATCAAATGACTTTTGAATTATAATGATATTAACAGAGATGCCAACATACACGATTTGGGCGTAGAAAATACGATTTTGAGCCGTGAATACGCAGCTACGATAATCTTCAATTAAATACGATAAACAAGCTGCCCAGTGTAAATGTAGTTAATGTATCATGATAAAAACTAAAACTAAAAGTATAAAATAAAAAACTATAACAAAATGTTGACTGCTGCCGCGTGGTTAAAAGTGATGAGCGGCGCCGAATTCACACGCGGTTTGGTGCTTATTTAGGAGGTACCAATCCCATAAACTATCGCACTCAGGATTTGCCTACCTGACATGCGTAGCACAGAGCACACACAGAGCCGCAAGGCTCCTTGCACAGCATACATTCTACAGTCGCTTTTGTAGAGACTGGTTCCGCAGTTTTTCTAATGCTTTACGGCTGTGGATGCGGCGGCAAACAGACACTGTGATTAACTTTTATCTGAAATGCAATTCGCAAGTTCAGCGCGCCGTCGTGGAGTTTGTTTGAACATATGAATTTGTTACCCCCTGTTTGTCCCACTTAACTTTGCTGTTTTAATTCGAGGTAAATCATTATGCGTGTACCTAAAACTCTATACAGGAGTCCAGTAAGCGGATTAGCCCGATCTGTGTGAAGCTGTGCTCGTCCGTAAAGCCTAAACTTGGGCCATTCCATTTACAATTAAGGTGTAAAACATTTCTCAAACTTTGCAATTAAATGAAACGTAAAAATAAATTACAACAAAGTGTTTAAATTTGCTATGAACTGCGACTATTGCTCTGTTGCAAAACTATAGGCCCTATTGCAGAAGCATGCGGAAAAATGAACTGTAGTAAAACCAAAAAAATCACACTACACAATAGCATTACCCCCTTCTTAATAATGGTATGCCCCAATAAACACGTAGCAGGTTTCGAGTTCCAAACTTGTGTTGACGGATTTTTTCATTTTCAAGACATTTTCCACACAACCATAACTACTTCATACTTTTGTCTTATCAAAACAAAAATATTATCACATAAATCTCCAAGAATTGGACTTTCCAATAGTATAAATTTGCACGCTTTAAATCACATTTAGAAGGAGGCAATTTACCTCTTAAACTGGTACCTTTTTTAACAGAGCATTCTCTGTCATAGTACGCCAAATGCTGTGGACACGTGCGTTCAATGGGATATCAAACAACCATTCTGATTCGCTGCTTGGTCTAACAGTGCCCTAGTACGGCAGTAAATTATAACCAATCAACTAGATTTTAACATCACCTTCTTGGGAGGGATCACCCTGTATTTTAAAGCTCGAACGAAAACAATCGGCTGAGGGGTTACTGAGTTATGACCGTTTAGGGACCGCATTGCATGGTCTGCATTGAGCAAAACATGCCGGCTACACAGTAAAACTGACAAAACTGTTCATCTTTAGACCCCATAGTATGGGACTTTAAAACAATACTTTAATATAATTTTAAAACAGTTTTGAAGATGAATAACTACTCTTTTTTTTGGCACAAGAACGATAATGATACGTTGAGTAAAAGTTGAGATATGACACTAAAAAGCAAAAAAAAAGATGTTTTTGAGTGCTTTCTGGAGTCGTCTTCTGCCGTTTCCGGGGTTGGTTGCTTAAGTTGTACACAGAAATTCATATGCATCGCGATCGCTGCAGCGATCAACTAAAATAACGGTGACAACAAGAAAATATTTCATCGATCGCAATCCAGGCCAAGATCTGATAAAAACTGTCGATAAAAAAGTTGTTAAGAATGCAGTGGGTGGAAATGGAATTGGTTGGAAAGGCCAATTGACGAAATTGCTCTAGCTGAAGTCGTTTGAAGACTTGACTGGCCTGCTGTGGTCAGGTGGTGTGACGTATTTTTTTACTATTTTGCTGTGCAAACGTGAGCATTATTCATTTTAACAAACAATGGGACAGAAACCACAGCATTTTGTTGAATTTAGTTGGAAAGGGTTCTCTTCATGCACAAGCTAGTGGAAATTATGTCCGATACACAAATTTTTTTTTACAAAAACTTGTGTTTTCTTTTTTCTTTTTTTTAAATTAAGCCTCAACATACAATTCATAATTGTTTGACCTCTAGAGCAGGCCGCTTTGCAATAAGTGATTTTCGCTGAAAGTGTTAGTTTATATCATAAATGTCATAATTTTCCTCTTTTTAGGGCTCGGTGAGTTTTATGCCTGAATTGAAACTTAAGTGCTCATGGTGCTACTCTTTTGGGAATTCAATGTTGGCATCTCTGTATTAAAAGCATCGACGATGGCCCCAGAGTTTACTCACTTATTAAAAGGAAGTTTTTATAACACCTAAGTGCCCTGGTAGATTATCTTTCAGTTTGTTGTCATCATATCAATGTTTTTAATTTCAATAGTTTAAAACATATCTTCATAAAGTACAACTGGGAACTTTACTCTGTGTGATGGTCAGATCAATTTTTGAGAAATTCCTACAAGATTGTTAAAAGGTACAATACATAATCAGCTTTGTGCAGACTGCAGAGCAACTTGACCCTATATCAGGACTGGGCTTTTTGGGGGACTTACGGGACTAGGGGGGGGGGCACATACTGAATCCCCTTTTGTATTTTCTACAAATTTTGTGTGATTTTTAAGAAACTTGCCACAAATGTTTATTTCACAAAGTTCTAAAAGATCTTTTCAAACAGTTTCAAAAATTGGCCTTTCATGGGCAATTATTTGTATTTTTGCTTTTTTTTTAGTCGAAACTCGTATTTTCTCCTAATTTCCATGATATTTGTTGGTCGAATGCTATACAAATTTAGCAAACGTGTTTGTTTTGACATAATCAATAAAATGACATTATATTTTATTACTATGGCCACTGTAGGGGGGTGCTATAATGGCTATTTTTTCCCACTTAAGGGAAAAAAGGTGTATTTTTACTTTGTCCACTTGACAATTGATATATTATCACCAACTATGGGGCCCCAGGTTGCAATAATGAAGCCTGTTTGACAATTCTTTAGTATTTCGCGGTCTAAAAATTTGACAATTAGCATGTTGAAACTATTCCATTGATCCTTTTGGTTGTGCGGAGTACCGCAGATGGTAATCAGAATTTGAGATTTGGATAAGGCATGACTTTTTGATACAGGAGAAGGCGTAACATTTTATAGAAAACAATTCTCTGTGAATCTGTACAGAATTGTTGGTTATTCTGCAGGTTAAATAATTGTACCGGTAATACGTCTTTTGACAAAAACATAGACATTTTCATTTGGGAAGGGTGGGGGTAAGAATTCACTTTCGGGAGGTGGCTTTATACTTTGCAAGAAGTGCAAGACAAAGTTCTAGAAAGTTGTCATAATTGTAAACACCAACAAAACCCTAGTGTTCCTTCTCTTCAATCTCATTTGGGGGCATCAGGGGGAGGGGTGCAAGAGGGTGGGAGCAAGGTTGTGGGCTTAGCCCTTTCCCCCCCACACACACACACACACACACATGTTTGTAAATCCCGCTTACCGAGGACTTCTCTTTGTTCTTCCATTGTTTGGACATAGTTTTTTGTAGCGACTAAGAGCTAACTTAAATGACGCCAAGCTTCACAGATAAAAGCTGAAATGAACAATTGAACGTATTCCGGGTTCACTGTTTGAAATATCAGACAAAAAGTAAGGCCTTATATTGAGACAATTTAGGAAACTGCCCTTGTGGTAATAATCACTCCTAGATAGGAAACAAATCAAACAAGGTTTATCCTCCAAACTAGGAACTAACATGGCCCAGATACGGCTTGTGATATTAATTTTAGGAGTGGTATGTATTGTGGGTTTCCCCAGGGCTGCATGGACCACGTGATTCAAAACGACCAATCATTTTCAATAGCTTTGGCAGAATTTTCCACTAGTTGATTTTCTTTTATGAACTATTTAGTCGTTCACACCTTGGTACTTTGCATAGACATTTGAATGACTATAAAATTGTTTGTATTTGAACTTTGAATGCCGAGGTGCAGTCATGCAAGGAATCTGTATTGACTATATTCCAGGTTTATCCTCCAAACTAGGAACTAACATGGCCCAGATGCAGCTTGTGAGCTTAATTTTAGGGAGTGGTATGTATTGTGGGTTTTCCGGGGCTGCATGGACCACGTGATTCAAAACGACCAATCATTTTCAATAGCTAGGGCAGAATTCTCATTACTTAGTTTCTTTTAGTAACTCTTTTGTCGTTCACACCTTGGTACTTTGCATAGACATTTGAATGACTATAAAATTGTTTGTATTTGAACTTTGACTGCCGAGGTGCAGTCATGCAAGGAATCTGTATTGACTATATTCCAGTATGAGACTCGTACTGGTGTTGTGTACATCCCCAAAACTGGGTATATAGGTTTTCATTTTGCTACTATTTTCAAGGAAACTAAAGAATAACTGACTCTGCAAATTCAATCTTTATGGAAGAAATCAAATGACCTTTGATTTATAATGATATTAAAAGCATCGACGATGGCCCCAGGGTTTACTCAGTTACTAAAAGGAAGTTTATATAACACCTAAGTGCCCTTTAAGTACAACTTGGAACTTTACGCCTTGTGATGGTCAGATCATTTTTTAAGAAATTCTTACAAGGTTGTTAAAACATAATCAATGTTGTGCAGACTGCAGAGCTTACTTGACCCTATATCAGGACTGGGCTTATGAGGGGACTTACGGGGACAAGGGGGGGGGCACATACTGCGCCCCCTTCCATATTTTCTAAAATTGTTGTGTGATTTTTATGAAACTTGCCACAAATGTTGATTTCACCAAGTTCTAAACGATCATTTCAAACAGTTTTAGAAATTGGCCTTATTCATGGGCATTTTTGTGTAGTTTTTTGCTCTTTTTTTTGTTGTCGAAACTCATATTTTCCCCCTAATTTCCGTATTTGTTGGCCGAATGCTATACAAATTTAGCAAACGTGTTTGTTTTGACATAATCAATAAAATGACTTTTTTTATTTATTACTATGGCCACTGTTTGGGGCGCTATAATCGTAATTTTTTTTCCCAATTGGGGGTGGGGGCCAAGAGTGTATTTTTACTTTGTCCACTTGAAAATTGATATTACCGCCAACTTTTGGGCCCCACGTTGCACTAATGAAGCCTGTTTGCCAATTCTTAGTATTTCTCGGTTTAAAAAGTTGACAATTAGCATGTTGAAACTATTCCATTGATCCTTGTGACTGTGCGGAATACTGCAGATGATAATCAGAATTTGAGATTTGGATAAGGCCTGACTTTTGGATACAGGAGAAGTAGTACCGGTAACATTTTATAGAATAAGATTAACTGTGAATTTGTACAGAATCGTTGGTTATTCTGGAGGTTCAATAATTGTTCGGGTACATCTTTTCACAAAAACATAGACATTTTCACTTGGGAAGGGGATGGGGGTTTAGAATTAACTTAACAGAGGTGGCTTTAAACTTTACCAAGAGAAACCATTTGCAAGAAGTGCAAGACAAAGTTCTAGAAAGTTGTCATATTTGCAAACACAAAATAAATCCTAGTGTTCTTTCTCTTCAATCTCATGTGGGGGCATCAGGGGGAGGGGTGCAAGAGGGTGGGGCACAAGGCTCCCTTCACACCCTCACACATCCCACACATTTTTGGTGACACGGTAAACCGAGGACTTTTCTGTGTCCTCCCATTGTTTGGACTTTGTTTAGCAACATCCCCAATTGCTCTGTGCACAGAAGCGAATGGAGGATGTCCTTGCTCTTTCAAATCTGTCAAAACAACGGGATTATCTGATGCTCTTGTCTTTCGGTGTGTTGGAGTAAGTTCTTACAATCAGACGGAGCAACACCCCCCCCCTTAAAAAATAATAGAAATAAATAAATAAATAAATAAACAAAAAGTAAGAATTGAGTGTTACTTACCAGCCAAAGACCCAATGATGCTAGTGTTGCGCAGACTGCAGAGCTAACTTAAACGATGTTAAACTTCACACATGAAAGCTGAAATATGGTAGAAAATTGAACTTGTTCCGGGTTCACTATTTCAAATATCAGACAAAATTAAGGCTTTATATTGAGACAGTTTAGGAAACTGCCCTTGAGGTAATAATCACCGCTGGATCGGAAACAAATCAACCAAGGTTTATCCTCCAAACTAGGAACTAACATGGCCCAGATGCAGCTTATGAGCTTAATTTTAGGGAGTGGTATGTATTGTGGGTTTCCCCAGGGCTGCATGGACCATGTGATTCAAAACGACCAATCATTTTCAATAGCTTGAGCACAATTTTCATAAGTTGAGTTTCTTTTATAACCTCTTTTGTCGTTCACACCTTGGTACTTTGCATAGACATTTGGATGACTATAAAATTGTTTGTATTTGAACTTTGACTGCCGAGGTGCAGTCATGCAAGGAATCTGTATTGACTATATGCCAGTATGAGACTTCTACTGGTGTTGTGTACATCCCCAAAACTTGGTATATAGGTTTTCATTTTGCTACTATTTTCAAGGAAACTAAAGAATAAGTGATCCTGCAAATTCAATCTTTACGGAAGAAATCAAATGACTTTTGATTTATAATGATATTAAAAGCATCGACGATGGCCCCAGGGTTTACTCAGTAACTAATAGTGAGTTTTTATAACACATTAGTCAATAGTGCCCTGGTAGATTATCTTTCTGTTTGTCGTCATCATATTAATTTTTTTTAGTCCCATAGTTTAAATCATATATTCATAAAGTACAACTGGGAACTTTACTCTGTGTGATGGTCAGATCAATTTTTTTCTTACAAGGTTGTTAAAGGCATCGTACACGTTTGGTAATTGTCAAAGACCAGTGTTCTCATTTGGTGTATCCCAACATATGCATAAAATAACAAGCCTGTGAAAATTTGGGCTCAATTGGTCATCGAAGTTGCAAGAAAATGATGAAAGAAAAAACACCCTTGTTGTACAAATTTGTGTGCTTCTTGCAAGAATTTGTTATTATTTTAGTGAGTGAGAAATTACCTTTTTCTCAAAAACTACGTTACTTCAGAGGGAGACGTTTCTCACTAATATATATTTTGAGTAATTACCAAACGTGTACAGTGCCTTTAAAAGGTACAATACATAATCAGCTTTGTGCAGACTGCAGAGCTAACTTGACCCTATATCAGGACTGGGCTTCTGGGGGGACTTACGGTACCGTTCAAACAGTTTCAAAATTGGCCTTTCATGGGCAATTTTTGTATTTTGTTGCTCTTTTTTTAGTCGAAACTCGTATTTTCTCCTAATTTCCGTATTTGTTGGCCGAATGCTATACAAATTTAGCAAACGTGTTTGTTTTGACATAATCAATAAAATGAAATTATATTTTATTACTATTGCCACTTTTGGGGCGCTATAATTGTTAGTTTTTTCCATTTTGGGGAAAAGGGTGTATTTTTTACTTTGTCCACTTGAAAATTGATATTACCGCCAACTTTTGGGCCCCAGGTTGCAATAATGAAGGCTGTTTGACAATTCTATAGTATTTTTAGGTCTGAAAAGTTGCCAATAAGCATGTTGAAACTATTCCATTGATCCTTTTGGTTGTGCGGAATACCGTATTTTTATGGTAATCAGAATTTGAGATTTGGATAAGGCATGACTTTTTGATACAGGAGCAGTAGTAACATTTTATAAAATAAAATTCTTTGTGAATTGATACAGAATCATTGGTTATTCAGCAGGTTAAATAATTGTACTGGTACGTCTTTTGACAAAAACATAGACATTTTCGAGAAAGTTGTAATAATTGCAAACACACACAAAATCCTAGTGTTCCTTCTCTTCAATCTCATTTGGGGGCATCAGGGGGGAGGGGTGCAAGAGGGTGGGGCACAAGGTTCTGGGCTCAGCCCTTCCCCCACACACCCACACACACCCACACATTTTTGTCGACATGGTAAACTGAAGACTTCTCAGTGTCCTCCCATTGTTTGCACTGAGGTTTTTTTAGCGACATCCCCAATTGTTCTGTGCACAGAAGTGAACGGAGGATGTCCTTGCTCTGTCAAATCTGTCAAAACACCCGGATCATCTGATGCTCTTGGCTTTCAGTGTGTTGGAGTAAATTCTTACATTCAGACGGAGCACCCCCCCCCAAAAAAATATATATATATATATAAATAAATAGAATTGACTATTACTTACCAGCCAAAGACCTGATGATGCTAGCGTTGCACAGACTGCAGAGCTAACGTAAATGACGTGAAGCTTCACAGATAAAAGCTGAAATGGTAGAAAAATTGAACATATTCCGGGTTCACTATTTGAAATTTCAAACAAAAAGTAAGGCCTTATATTGAGACAATTTAGGAAACTGCCCTTGTGGTAATAATCACTCCTAGATAGGAAACAAATCAACCAAGGTTTATCCTCCAAACTTGGAACTATCATAGCCCAGATACGACTTGTGAGCTTAATTTTGGGGAGTGGTATGTATTGTGGGTTTCCCCAGGGCTGCATGGACCACGTGATTTAAAACAACCAATCATTTTCAATAGCTTGGGCAGAATTTTCTGTTCATGAGTTTCTTTTATTAACTCTTTTGTTGTTCACACCTTGGTACTTTGCATAGATATTTAAATGACTATGACAATGTTTGAATTTGAACTTTGACTGTTGAACAGAGCTGTACATCAAGGTGCAGTCATGCAAGGAAACTGTATACAGTATGCCAGTATGAGACTCCTACTGGTGTTGTGTACAATCCAATACCCGGTATAGGTTTTCATTTTGCAACATGGCCCTGGTCATTGCCTCCATGGCCCTGGTTATTGCCTCCATGCCCCTGGTCATTGCCTCCATGCCCCTGTTCATCGCCCTCCATGCCCCTGGTCATTGCCATCATGCCCCTGGTCATTGCCTCCATGGCCCTGGTCATTGCCTACATGGCCCTGGTCATTGCCTCCATGGCCCTGGTCATTGCCTACATGGCCCTGGTCATTGCCTCCATGGCCCTGGTCATTGCCTACATGGCCCTGGTCATTGCCTCCATGCCCCTGGTCATTGCCTTCATGCCCCTGGTCATTGCCTACATGGCCCTGGTCATTGCCTCCATGGCCCTGGTCATTGCCTCCATGCCCCTGGTCATTGCCTCCATGCCCCTGTTCATCGCCTCCATGCCCCTGGTCATCGCCATCATGCCCCTGGTCATTGCCTCCATGGCCCTGGTCATTGCCTACATGGCCCTGGTCATTGCCTCCATGGCCCTGGTCATTGCCTCCATGGCCCTGGTCATTGCCTACATGGCCCTGGTCATTGCCTCCATGCCCCTGGTCATTGCCTACATGGCCCTGGTCATTGCCTCCATGCCCCTGGTCATTGCCTTCATGCCCCTGGTTATTGCCTCCATGCCCCTGGTCATTGCCATCATGCCCCTGGTCATTGCCTTCATGCCCCTGGTCATTGCCTACATGCCCCTGGTCATTGCCTCCATGCCCCTGGTCATGCCTCCTTGCCCCTGGTAATTGCCTCCATGCCCCTGGTAATTGCCTCCATGCCCCTGGTAATTGCCTCCATGCCCTTGATCATTGCCTTCATGCCCTTGGTCATTGCCATCATGCCCCTGGTCATTGCCTTCATGCCCCTGGTCATTGCCTTCATGGCCCTGGTCATTGCCTTCATGCCCCTGGTCATTGCCTACATGCCCTGGTCATTGCCTCCATGCCCCTGGTCATTGCCTCCATGCCCCTGGTCATTGCATACATGCCCCTGGTCATTGCCTACATGCCCCTGGTCATTGCCTCCATGCCCCTGGTCATTGCATCCATGCCCCTGGTAATTGCCTGCATGCCCCTGGTCATTGCCTTCATGCCCTTGGTCATGCCCCTGGTCCTTGTCATTGCCTGCATGCCTCTGGTCATTGCCCCCATGCCCCTGGTCATTGCCTTCATGCCCTGGTCATTGCCTCCATGCCCCTGGTCATTGCATCCATGCCCCTAGTCATTGCCTACATGCCCCTGGTCATTGCCTCCATGCCCCTGGTCATTGCATCCATGCCCCTGGTAATTGCCTGCATGCCCCTGGTCATTGCCTTCATGCCCTTGGTCATGCCCCTGGTCCTTGTCATTGCCTGCATGCCTCTGGTCATTGCCCCCATGCCCCTGGTCATTGCCTCCATGCCCCTGGTCATGGCCCCCATGCCCCTAGTCATTGCCTCCATGCCCCTGGTCATCGCCTCCATGCCCCTGGTCATTGCCTCCATGCCCCTAGTCATTGCCTGCATGCCCCTGGTCATTGCCTCCATGCCCATGGTCATGCCCATGGTCCTTGCCTAATTCATGCCCCTGGTCATTGCCTTGGTGCCCCTTTAAAATCAGGCATATAACTTTTCAGCTGATCAGCTGATTTCCTTGCTTTAATGTTTCTTGGCTGTGCCATTGAACATTTTAAAAACACAGTACAAAATCTTGCTGTGTGTGGCACTTTCCCCTTTTTTAACAAGCTGTTGTTGCATGCCTGTACATTGTGTCTCATAATTTAAACTAGGCCCATAGAGATACCCTTTATTCAGGAAAACTGCCTTGATCATTCAAGAATGAGATCAATCAGTTGCAGTTGCAGGTTTAAGGATCTTTTTGATGTATTTGTCTGGTTCCCTCTACCCCCACCAACCACTGCATTTGTAACTTTTCTCTGATCACAAGGGACCAGACTTGTCACAAAAGGAAAAGTCAAAACACAGCAGGCATAGGAATAGGAACGGGGGTGGGGGTGGCACTGGCCTCCCCCTGGAAATACGCTGCTGGGGGCTGCATCCCCCCCCCCCCTAAAAATAAAATCTATTTATACATTTTTGTTTTGGAGGGATCCGTGCACTGTGCAAACTATTTAATCAGATCACCATGTAAATGGGAATTGAAAAGCACAGCATCTTTCAAGAAATGTTTCACAAAATTAACATTATACTGTGTAATACGGGGGAAAACAATTCTTTTTAGTACATCTTTAATAATATCACTCTGTATAATTCCCTCAAATTGCTCCTAAGAGTATCTAGAGCCTAATATTTTCATGAAATCTGACTCGCAAGATTGGTCTCACAAAGGAGGTGCCCCTACCCTTTAATTTCATCCTTGCTGGAACCTTGTCAGTGTGTATGGTTAGAGACCAGGCTACACATTTTAATTTCACATATAATCTGGCCCACCAAAAATAAACAAATTATTTGAATATGAAGAGTTCATTGTTAGATATTATTTATTTAAAAATAAGCTCTTCATATCAAAATCATTTTTTTATTTTTTTATTAATTAAGCTGTGCAACAAGTACAAGACAAAACAACCCTCTGGATTATTTGAGTCCTTTACTTGCCCAGTTGACAAAGAACAGACGGCTCCACTTATCAGAGAGTTAGATCTTGGTGGGTCTGTATTGGACATGGGATGTATGTGCTTAGTACTTGAGTGGAAATAGTTTTCAGCCCGTAGAAGCAAAAAAAAACCTCTTAGATATGTGGAATGCTCCATTCTTTGATATCAAGGAATTTGACTCCCCCATTCATTACAGTTTGTAGAAATGTCTTAATTAGTGATTATGTGGTTTGATTTATAAGCCCTTTGACTCAGATAAGGGTTTTATAGGGTAAAAAATTTCTCTGAAATTATGACCTAATTTATTGCACCAGGTCATATGACCTAACATTTTCCCGGGGCTCTCAGCAGGCCCCAGACTCCACGCCGTAATAACTTTTCACTTTGCGCTTTGAATCTAGTCTATTTTTAATGCCTAAACCCTATAATTTTTTCCTGGCTAGAACTTTGTACACAAATATATAATCAATTAAAACATCAATTGAAACATTATTTGTGCATGTTCACAATACGACATCAAGACATCGTTTTGAATGTACTGTTGATTAATACATTTCCTCTAAAATAAATCTTGTGCATTACTAAGTTTGTTTGTTTTTATTTTGTGCTCAAACCATAGGGAAATGTGTTTGGTCTGAAATCAATGTTGTACTTTCTCATTTTACTTTATCCTCAAGGCGACCAGAAACACTGGAAAGACAATTGCGGGGAGGAATGTGGCAAACCCCAGGGCCATGCTGCTTGCTGGATGCTTACTGCTGAGACATCTGGGTCTGAATCAACATGCTGACCTTATTAATTCTGCTTACCGTCATCAAGACAGTCATACAAAACAAAGTGAGTTCTGTTCCAATTCTTTAACTGTTTTCCCTACCTACAAAAGTATAGATCCTCAGAATTTTGAATTTTGTGTGGAAACTATACCACACACACAGATCCTTGTAATTTACTTGGTGGAACACACGTCACATGTCATCCTATATTGTGCCATATAAACTGCCGCGATGCTCCAGAATCTAATATTGGAGTCCAGTACGGATAATAATTGGACGCTTCACAGCATCATTTCCAAAATAATCTTTCCCGACCTATTTTTCGAATGATGGAGGCTAGGTCTTTTCACGGCTGACAAGGTTGGTGTCTACATGGAGTCATCCACTTTATTTAGAAGGTTTTGGGGTGTTTTTTTCAGAGTGTTGGTCACTAACATGGGTCTGCCTCAACTCCTCCTCCCCCCACCCCGCTTTATGAGAAGGGTATTTGGAGGGGCGGAGCTAATCGAACTCACCCTAAAATTGTTATCGTTGTGCTTTTAAAACTATTAGACCCGTCTTGCATAATACATCACAAGCTCAAAGAGTGCCCTCGTTGTGGTCAAAGGATGACCTATCATTGGCTGAGAGATGTGCATGGGGCTTATTCACACATTCACGTTTCCATTGTTTGACCTCGGCAATGGTTGCCTCTGCAAAGGGTATATTGAAATAAATGGATTGGAGTTTGTAATCCCAAGTTTTGATTGAAGAAATTTTGTTGTGAGGTCTTCAAATGCTTTTTCCTTCAACCTTTATTGCTAGTTCGGTAGTTGTGTCTTTAATGTACCATCGAAAAAGATAATTTGACAATGACATCATTTAATACATAAATATGTACTTACCCAGTGGTGGAGTCCTTTCTTTTGTAACGTCATAGCCGCGAGTTTGGCAAACCAGTGGTTTGCAAAAGTGTGGCAGCGGCTTTCATTGCAAAAAATATAACAATTTATTCAACAAATGCCATCAAAATTAATTACCCTTAAAATTGATAAATCAACTGTGCTATGTAAGCAAAAAGAACCCCCCTTTTTTCAGTGGTTCTAACACACCAGTATACACGCCTTTAGTTTTAATCGCAGTTGCTAATTGGGTACAATCAGTAATAACACATTGTGACATAACTGATGCTGGGGTAGTCTGTTTTGCATACAAACCAACGTCTTGAATCAAGACTACTGCTGTAGAAGAGGCCAAGTCTTGGGCTTACTTTGGTCAAGAAGAGGTCGTGGTCTGCAAAGAGTAATTCCATAATTGCTGTAAGACCACGCAAGATGCTTGAGTATTTTGTCATGATATCATAGGCAAGAATGTGATACGATTGTAGTTCGTGTATTAATGGTTGTAATTTTGTACCTTGTTTGATTGGATATCAAGAAACCATGAATGAAGTGTAACGGCTTCTTTCATGGAGGAAAGACAAACTGAGCTCAGTGTATCCAGACTTGTCTCGGTTGAAATTTTACCCCAAAATCTTACTAGACATAACGCGCGCGTACTCTGTGACGTAATGTAATGATTGGAGCAACTTTCTGGTCGGTATAAAACCAATTATCCCAGTGAATACCTTGAGCAAGACACTTGACCATAATTGCTTTTCTTCACCCAGGAGTAAATGGGTTTGATTCTCGTGATTGATGTAGCTTGATGCTCTACATATTTGGCAGCGCAGGCTGTATACTCTCCAGGGAGCTGCGATGGTTTAAGGAATTAAATAAATGGTGCAGTGATCATGTTTATATCATTCGTCCACAGCGTTAAAATTTGCGGATACCAGATAAATGTCCATCATTATTATTATTCAACTGGTGATAAGTAAAAGCCTGACTCTCAATTTTGACAGCGGAGTTTCCAAAAAGAAAAACAAAATTATCTTGAGGTTAGTTCCAACTGCCCTAGGAAATATTTATAAACTATTCCAATGTTGAAGAAGAAAATTTCAAATGCACAAGGCAACATTATGTTGATTTCTTTTCATTTATTTTTTCTCTCGAAAACATGATCGTCCAAAGTGGTCCTGATAGGGTTTTAAATTGATTACTGTTTAAAGGCACTGTACACGTTTGGTTATCACTCAAAATATATATTAGCATAAAAACTTACTTCTGGTAACAAGCAACAAAGAGCTGTTGATAGTATAAAAAACATTGTAGGAAATGACTCCCTCTGAAGTAACATAGTTTTTGAGAAAGAGGTAATTTCTCACAAAAATAATAAAAGACTTTAGGCCTGAAGCCTTTTATTCCTATCTGAAAGCAGACAAATTTGTACAACAAGGGTGTTTTTTCTTTCATCATTTTCTTGCAACTTTGATGACCAATTGAGCCCAAATTTTCACAGGCTTGTTATTTTATGCATATGTTGGGACACACCAAGTGAGAATACTGGTCTTTGACAATTACCAAACGTGTTCAGTGCCTTTAACTAGTTTATTGATGAAGTTATAATTATTTCAACCCAATGTAGATGTAAATATAAATTAACATTTGTCCATGCTGAATGAAACCTATTTTATACAAAATAGAAGATAACTTTGGCACACTGTAGGTGAATTTTTACATTTACATAACACGCTCAACATGCAGATGTACGTGTGCATGAAATAACAAACATGTGAATGGTCATCAGAGTCATGAGAAAACATTAACAAACCCCCATTATATGTTTCCACTGTTTTCAAACATAAGATTTCAGGCTCGAGATCAAAACTATTTGTTTCGTTCATTTCTCAAAAACAGTAGCATTTTTGGCATAAATAATTTAGAGGAAGTTTTCCACCATGACCATTTTTATACCATGCACGTTATGTGTAAATCTGTGAACATTAATATTTCCAATCTTACCAATGTTATGCACAACCTTTAAACTGGTTTGGTAATGGTAAATATCAACAAGAAGGATTTAATACATTGTACATAATGTTTGAAGAGTCATGAGCAACACTTGGTGAAAGGTTTAGATTGATAGTCCAGCAGGAAGATATTCCTCCAAACTTTGTTATTAATCATTTTCAATATCTTGGTAAACTGCACATGTTTCAATGGCTTTCTTCTCCTGAAATCATTTTAAACAAAATGGCAAACTTGTGTGCAAAGTTTGGTGTATCTCTGGATTGCAAAGAGTTCCAACATTCACTAAATTCAAGCTTAGAATATGGCCTTTTCATCTATGTATGAAGCTCAAACATCCATTGTTGCGACTATAGGGCCATTTTTTGCAGACCCAGTCACATTAACAAAATTGGTTTATTAACTCTTTTCATAAATACACCCATATCACTATCCATTGGTGTTGAGGTTGAAATTTTCATATTTTCTGCGTCTTGAGCATCTCATTAAGATGGAATGGCGCATAAGAATTACTCATTATTATTGTTATTATTATCAAAATGAAAATATTATTTCAATTTTAAGAGAACAATTATGGATGAAAATACAGATTCCAAATCACACAAACGAAAATACTGATAAATTTATGTAAATATTCATCTCATTTACGTAACATGTAATAGATTTAGACAAATGAATGAATATTTGGCTTATAAAATAGCCAATGTCACATTGTTTACAAAAAGAGTACCCTTTTGCATTCCAG